>LNAC01000371.1:587993-711304 GCA_002007465.1 Ailurus styani | reverse complement strand
CTCACAAAACAAACTGAGGGTTACTGGAGGGTGGGAGGGTAGGGATAGGGTGGATGGGTTATGGACATTGGGGAGGGTTTGTGCTTTGGTGAATGCTGTGAAAGATGTAAGCCTGATGATTCACAGACCTGTAACCCTTGGGCAAAGAATAAAAATAAAATTAAAAAAAAAAAGAATATTTAGACAAATTCTCTTTAGTAAAAAAAAAAAAGAAAAAAAAAGAAATACCATCAATTTTTTACAAAGAAATGGAACAAATAATCCTACAATTTATATGGAACCAGAAAAGATCCCAAATAGCCAGAGGAGTGTGGAAAAAGAACACCAAAGTTGGAGGCATCACAATTCCAGACTTCAAGTTCTATTACAAATCTGCAATCATCAAGATAGTATGGTACTGGCACAAAAACAGACACATAGATCAATGGAACAGAACAGAGAGCCCAGAAATGGACCCTCAACTGTATGGTCAACTAATCTTTGACAAAGCAGGAAAGAATGTCTAATGGAAAAAAGACAGTCTCTTCAACAAACGGTGCTGGGAAAATTGGACAGCCACATGCAGAAGAATGAAAATAGACCATTTCCTTATACCACACACAAAAATAGACTCAAAATGGATGAAAGACCTTAATGTGAGATGGGAATCCTTCAAAATACTTGAGGAGAACACAAGCATCAACCTCTTCAGCCTCAGCCGCAGCAACTTCTTCCTAGAAACATCGCCAAAGGCAAGGGAAGCAAGGGCAAAAATGAACTTTTGGGATTTTTCAAGATAAAAATCTTTTGCACAGCAAAGGAAACACTTGACAAAACCAAAAGACAACAGAATGGGAGAAGATATATGCAAATGACATACCAGATAAAGGGCTAGTATCCAAAATCTATAAAGAACTTATCAAACTCAACACCCAAAGAAAAAAATAATCTAATCAAGAAATGGGCAGAAGAAATGAAGAGACATTTCTGCAAAGAAGACATCCAAATGGCCAAGAAACACATGAAAAATTTCTCAACATCACTTGGCATTAGGAAAATACAAATCAAAACCACAATGAGATACCACCTCATATCAGTCAGAATAGCTAAAATTAACTAGTCAGGAAATGACTGGGGTTGGCCAGGATGTGGAGAAAGGGGAGCCCTCCTACACTGTTGGTGGGAATGCAAACTGGTACAGCCACTCTGGAAAAACAGTATGGAAGGTCCTCAAAAAGTTGAAAATAGAGCTACCCTAAAACCCAGCCATTGTACTACTAGGTATTTACCCTAAAGATACAAATGTAGTGATCTGAAGGGGCATATGCACCCAAATGTTTATACCAGCAATGTCCAGAATAGCCAAACTATGGAAAGAGCCTAGATGTCCATCAACAGATGAATGGATAAAGAAGATGTGGTATATATGTATTATGTGTGTGTGTATATATACATACACGTACACACAATGGAATATTATGCAGCCATCAGAAAACTGAAATCTTGCCATTTGCAATGATGTGGATGGAACTAGAGGGTATTAGGAGAAGGGAGGGAAAAATGAAACAAGATGAAACCAGAGAGGGAGACAAACCATAAGAGACTCTTAATTTCATGAAACAAACTGAGGGTTGCTGGACAGGAGGCGGGTGAAAGGGATGGGGTGGCTGGGAGATGGACATTGGGGAGGGTAGGTATGTGTTCAGGAATTGGAAGAAAAAATATTGTTAAAATATCTATACTACCCAAAGCAATCTACAGATTTAATACAATCCCTATCAAAATACCTATTCTTTCTTAAGAATTTGAAGCCAACTGTTAAAGTATAAACACCTCCTGGATAATGTAACTCATTAAGCCACCATTAACGATTAATGTTTTGGTCACAGAAGAGTTTGCCACTCTAGTCAGAGAGTATATTCTGAGGTTTAGGGACTAGGGGAAGAATATTAATTCATCCTAATTGAAACAAAATTATATTTATGTGTTAGAAAAAAATTTCAGCCAAAGATAATGGAATATCCTACTAATGATGGCTTAAACAACTGGGATTTTGTTAATCCAACATAACAAGAAATGTGGAGGTAGGCCCCTGCTGGCATTGATTCAGCTGCTCAGCAATTTCATCAAGAACACAGGCCTATTGCTACATTTTCTCTACCATTCTTTGTGGGTTGGTTTTTCATGCTTGAGTTACTGTTCCATAGTCAGAAGGTAGCTGCCCCAGCTCTAGGAAACATGGCCACAGTCAAAAGCAGGAAGTGAGGCATGGGGAGGGACAAAAGATATAATTGGCTTTCTTTAGGGCAGAAAACATTTCCCAGAAACACTTTTTTTTTCCTTTTACATTTTCATTGCCCAGAAGTTAATGCTGGGAAAAAAATAGTTAAGGTTTGACCTCTCTTCCCAAATATCAATAATTTGGTCTAATATTTGAATAAAATCTAGATCTGCTAACAGGTAAATGAGGTAGGTGAAATTTCTATTGGGTAAAAACAGGAGGTATCACTTACCTATCTGGGTGTTCTAGAAACAATAAGAAAAAATTTCCACTTTCACAGACTTTTGCTTCAGTGTATTTCATGAAAAGGATGGGTTTGGGTGGTAGGACCAGAGAATGTAGTGATTTTTCTTCTACCTTGTGGGGGTAGGATTTGAGGGTGTAGAGTGACAGCTTTCTGATTTTCTTATCAGTATCAATTTCTAAGATGCACATTCTTTTTTTAAAAAAAGATTTTAATTTATTTGACAGAGAAAGAGCACAAGTAGGGAGAGCAGCAAAGGGGCAGGAAGAAGCAGGCTCCAGACTGGGCAGGGAGCCAGACTTGGGGCTAGATCTCAGGCCTCTGGGATCATAACCTGAGCCAAAGGCTGAGGCTTAATCGACTGAGCCACTCAGGCACTTCTATTTTTTTTTAAGGTGTATATTCTAAAATGTGTATTCTAGATATATATCATGGCAAAATTCTGTACTTCTTTCTTTGACCAGTGGAAGATTAAGTGGCTGAGCAAAACGTGGTTCTTAAGGGGTAGATGGAGAGGACTGGATTTGGAAAAGTTTAAAAGGGCAGGGACTAATGGTAGCTGAAGACTCCAATGAGGAAGCATACCTAGGAGCTTACAAACATAGTCCTGCTCTTATTGGGGGTGGGGGTTTTTGGGTTAGGGGACCAAAAAGTTCTCCT
The DNA here is from genome assembly GCA_002007465.1 of Ailurus styani. Classification (NCBI taxonomy): domain Eukaryota; kingdom Metazoa; phylum Chordata; class Mammalia; order Carnivora; family Ailuridae; genus Ailurus; species Ailurus styani. The sequence continues at coordinate 708,140 of LNAC01000371.1, read as the reverse complement.
TCTACCCAATCCTAGAAATAAGAGGTGGTAGAGAACATAAAGTATGGGTGTTGCTTGAACAATGGCCTCTTTTGTTATTATAAACAGGGCAAGAAACCAGGAAAGTCAGTAGAGAACCCAAGCTACCATTCAGAATCTGAAAGAAACATGGCAGCTTACAGCAGTATTCTAAACCCTAAAGTTTGGCTCAAGGCATCTCATGTCGAACATTGCTACCTGGCTCCTCACCCATATTATTTTATTTTCTCTGAGTCATTAGTCAATTATAGCTATGCTTAGAGGAAAATCTATAGCCTTATATGCATGTATTTAATAAAAAAAATTTGAAAATCAATGATCTAGGCAACTATTTCAAGAACTTAGGAGAATAGTTGCAAATCAAACCCAAAGAAATTAGATCCAGGAAATAACATGGATAAAAACATCAGTTAATAAAACAAATAAATGCACAATAAAGAAAACACAGAACGCCTATAATTGGTTCTTTGGAGGTATTTTAAAACTGACAAGGTACTCTTTATGTGGACAAGGAAGCTGTTTGTGTATTGTAGGCAGCAAACAAGGGATTCACAAGATTTTTTTTTTTAAGATCAGGGTCATAGGAATATTAACAATTCTTTGTAATATTTCAATTTAGCACAGGAAACAAAATATGGTCATACTACCTGATAGATGAGTCTTGCTTCTGGCATTTCAGTTTCCTACTCTTTTTGATCTGTTTTATTTTTTCATTGTCAAATCATTTTAGAACATAATGAAAACTTAGTCTAATGGGGCTGTTGCCTTCTGGAAGTCTGTTCTTTACCTTACATGGTCATAGTAGGGCAGAAATATTAGGCATAAATGAACATGTTACTTCATTGGAAAACAATGGAATCTGGGCAGAATGTATACTTACTTTATTAAGACTTAACTTCTCCCTCATAGCTGTGGTATTTGGATTGTTAATATTCTAATACAAACAAAGGGAAGTGTTTAGGCTCCCAAATGAAGTTGGAGTGATAATGTCCTTTACAAAAGGGTAATAGTTTAGAAAAAGGAAGAAGAAAATGGGTTTTGATGGAGGCTTTTGAGGTAGCCTCATATAGACTGACACTAGAAGGAAACTGGAATGCACTTTGCTCAAGAGAACAAGACCAGTTAATGTCATAGTCATTATTGTCTTGAAAAATGCCCTTGACTCATAGAGCTTTATTAAATTCTTGATGTAGTTGAAGATTAGCCATTCTTTTGAAGAATTCTTTGTGAGCACATTTTGCACATAATGAATGAATTTTCAGAGATGGTCATTCTCACCTCTTTAGGTTGAGCTAGCATTCTTCAGATTTCTAACTTGCTCAGGCCTGTTAGAGGTAAGATGGTGACAAGATAAAGACTGAGACAAAACTCCAATTATAAAGGGAGACTACCAACAGCATGATTTGAGGTAGAACAAGAAAAGGCTATAAGGAACTTGATGCAGGATCTTGCCTTAATCATCTTTGTATCATATTGTAGAAGCCACACAATTGGTTTTTCTTTGAACTGAACTGAATTGAATTAAATTGGATTGAACTGAATGAGGCTCTGGATCATGAGAGGTGCCTGGAAATAAAGTCAGACCTTTGATAAATACACCACGTGTGAAAGGAGCCAGGGGGGGGAGAAAGTGATATTTAGAGGGGTAGTGACACAAACTGGCCCATGATCAAAATGCCCCTCTCCAAAAACATAAAAATCAATGAAGGAAAATTAGATGGGATGTAAGAGAAACACAATATGCAGAAATCACATAAACAGAAATGAACAAGAGGTTAACTACCCTGTTCTCTAAACACAGTGACCCTGTACATAGTTAGACCTCAATAAGTACTAGCTATTTGCTTTTCCTTCTTTAAATCATTAGTAAAAATAATTAGTTTAAATAAATAGTAATTGACCCATATTATGGGCCAGACTGTGCTTACATTTTATATTCTACATCTTAATTAAATCTCACAAAAATCTTATGTCTACACTTAGTATTTTTGTCTGACAAAAGGTTGAGGAGTCAGAAAGTTTGGGAATACTCTTCCAAAGTGACACATATTGGTGACATGTTCTGAATGAAGAAATAAATAATCAATAAATACATGAACATACAAGTTCATGATTCAGTGCATGTGTGTGTGTGTGCACGGGCACACGTGTGTGTGTGTGTGTGTGTGTGTGTATAAATGTACTTCTTTCAGTTCTCATTAGCTCTCTACTTGGCTCACACTTCATTAGTTAGCTACATTCACTAGCACAAAAGTCATTAGTAGTTTTAGTCTAATACTCTGAGAAATATGCCAACAAACAAGAACATCTCTGTAAAGAAGCCATTTAGCATATATCCTGACGCCAGACTACCTGTTTGAATACTAGCTACACCACTTTATACTGTTGCAAACGTGGGCAAGTTTCTTAGCTTCCACATGCTTCAGCTTCCTTACCTGTAAAATGAGGATTCAAAATAACATTGACCTCAGGATTGTTTTATGAAGACTGAATGAATTATTTTAAGTAATTACTTAGAAAAGTAGACAGGAATCAGACTACATAAAAGTGTTTTATTTCCCCAACTTTATTGCTTTACAGAGTGAGGGTGTCCCAACTTTCCCCCGACACTCAGAAAATGTGCCATTGATGAGGAAGAGGGAAATGGGAGAGGAGAAACAACTATATGAATACAGTAAGAGACGTTAAGTTTTCCTTTTTTTCAGTGACAGACTTGACATCTGACCCATGTTTCAGTTGAGAAAGCCTTGGCACTCTTGATTGGATTTCCCAGGGAATTAAATGTCCAATTCTCCCTGAAAGTCAGGTCCTGAAGTGTGAGAGGGCAGATTTAAGGAACTATGGTGACATATATTCATTCCTCTTGGCAGTAATATAGGACAACAGAAAATTATGGGGAGAAAATAAATATATTCAGGCCCATGACTGTATATTACATTGTGTTTTCTCTCTTGGGGAGGAAGTTTGGAATGCATAGCAGCTCTGTGATCCAAAGCAGCTTGCTTGCCCCATAATGCGATACAAAGTGGTAATAGTCAGGAGTCTTGAGAAATGAGTCAGAAGGAGATATTGCTCTTTTGGTTCCGAGTAGCGGAAGCTTCTATGGCATCCACTGCTTGCGGAGCTGTTTCTGTCCCAGATAGAGGTGAGATACATGAATGTGGGGGAGGACACAGAACACAGAAAGGCTTTGGTACTAATCTGATCAATTAATTCAATAAAGGGTGCCATCTGACTATGGAGCTGTCCGGCAGGAAATGTGTAAAAGCCCTACAGTGAAAACATGATTTCCGTTAATCGCCTGCTTTCATCATGCAGATCCCTTGAGGCAGCCAAGCTGGCATATGAAAGGACATGCCACTGGCTCCTCTGCTGCCTAATATCCTTCATGGGAGAAATCTGGGCCTCAGATTTACCTCAAATACGAAATACCGAAATACCATTAAGTCCTCTATCCTCTTATTAATCCAGTGTATGGCCAGGAGCTAGGATTGTCCAATAGTCCCCCTTTGGTTGTCAGTTACTCCTTGGTTACTCAAAATAGGCATCTGTCCATCTCTTCCTTTAATAATGACTGTGGTTAAAAACCAGAAAAACGCTGATGTGACCTTGAATATGGACCACATTACTGTTCATTACTTGCTTGAAAAGGGAAAAAAATGCAAACAAGAATTATTCTTCATAAACTTGGTTTAATTCTTGCGAGCAAGTTTGTGAGTCATTTTATGAATGGCTCCCGCTTCAAATTAGGGCTCCTGTTTCCGCTTCCAATGAGCCTCTAGTATTACATCTAATATTGTTTCCTCTCAGCAATTGAAATGTACATCCCTGCTGGGTTGGTAAGAATAGAATTTCTTTCCTGAATTCTTTCTTCTTTCTGAATTGCTTCATTTTACTTCCCCCAAAACTAAAATAAAGTAATTTGTACCTGAAACTAGACAAAATTAACCTCATTGCTTGTTCTCCTTTTAGCTTGAGACCTGACTGCTTGGCACAGAAGGCTGCTTTCACTCATGGCCCCATTTCTTCACCTCTCCTCACTTTCTTCAGACAGGAAGAAAATGGCTTCCATGGGTAGCAAATGGCCTCAGGCAAGAGAAATTGCTCAAGGGGTTTTAGAACTCACTAAGATGAAGACTGATAAAAATGGAGATTTTGGTATCAGAGCCTATGCCATCCATGAGATGGGTATCACCATATTCTTTCATTCCTGGGTGTGTGTTTACTGTTCTCAGGCCTATTTGTTCAGACTATAAACTAAGTATAAGTCAGGCTTTGGAGTCCTCCAAGAACTATCTCATCTTGTTTCTGTGTTCTTGGGCATACTAGCCCTATCAAAAAGGTCTGTTTCACCTTTCTCTCTTAATTGGCTAAACCATGATGACAAAAAATATTTGTTGCCAATATTCCTTCCTGTGTATATGGCAAATATTACTAATTAAGACAATACTCTTTCCTGCTGATACAGAATTCTTCTCAACACAATGTTTGGGGATGCTAGTACCAATTGATTAGAACTATCATACGTGAAAACAACCCCCTGGCCCCACTGCACCCCCCCCAAAAAAAACCATTTAACCTGCTTTAGACTTGAAGAACCAAGTCCTTAAACATCATTATTTAGGTAGTAGATAAGAGTCAGAGAACACAGAAATTTGTAGGAGGAACCATATTATGCATGAGGAATCTTTTATCTAAATTTCTATTAAGCACTAGGGTGGCAGCTAGGAAAAGGAGGAACAAACACAAGTCTCGTAGAGGTAACAATAAATAATTATTATCATTTATTAAACTAAAAAATCACAAAATAGTTGCCATGTCAACACAAGTATTGATATTGTCAGTAATTCAACCATCATCACATGTACTAGACAGGAAGAAGAAAGAATGTAAGAAGGAGAATCAGGAAAGCAAAACCATCCTAGAAAAACCCAGCATCCTTCCACTCATACATCACTGGCCAGAACTGTGTCACATGACCACCTTAATTAACCCCTAGGGAACCTAGGAAATACTGTCTTTTCAAGCCAACACATAGATACCCCTAACACAATGGGAATTTCTGTTAGCAAGAAAAGGAGAAAATATTTTGGGTCAGTAACTAACCATATTAGACAAAGTCTCCTTAGTACACACTTCCAAAATAATAACTATATTTTTTCTTATTACTTACATAGGCAAAATTACATACTTGCTGTCTATGCCAATAGATTATGAGCTCTGAGCTTGCTGAGTATATGTCTGATTTTTGCCAACCATTTTATTTCCAGAAAACATCTCAGTGTTTGCAACATAACAGCCACTCAAAATTTATTTGTTAAAAAATGAATAAACTTCCACCACACTTTCCTAGGCAAGTGATATCTCCTACCTGGTTTACTACATTTCTGCCTAACAGCTCAATTCATCTCGTTTTCACTCCACTTGCTGAGTGATCCCTCTAAAATGATCTGTAACAAAGTTAAAGGACTCAGTAGTTTACCATCACCTTAGGGATACAGCACTGATTCCTGAACATGACTTACAAAGGCCTTAATGACTTGATACTCAGGTATCTTTCTTGCATCATTGCTTACCTTTCCCTGCTTCTCACTCTATTTCTATAGTAACTATTTTTCAGTTCCTGAAAGGAGCCATATTCTCTTTTTTTTTAAATTGAGGTATAATTTACATACAGTAAAATTCACTTTTTTATACAGTTTTATGTGTTTTAACAAAATGAATCGAGTTGTGTGACTATACTATGATGAATATAGAGAACTTTTCTACCACCATCCAAATTCCCCCATATCCAGTTAACTTCTGTCCCTGCCTCTAGTCCCTGGTAAACAATGAATAGTTTTCTGCCTCTATGGTTTCTTTTTTTCCAGAAAAACATAAATAAATTCATGCAGCATGGAGCCTTTTGAGTCTGGATACTTTGACTTACCAAGATGCTTTTGAATCCATGTTCCAACATGGATTAATAATGCAATCCTGTTTATTCATGAGTAGTCATCCATTGTGGATTTACCACAGTTTATCCACTTACCAATTAAAGAACATTAGCTTTGCTTCCAGTTTGGAGTAATTAATTAGTAATTGGAATATAAACATTCACATAATGGCTTTTGTATGAATATAAGTTATCATTTCACCTTGGAGCAGGATTACTAGATCATATGATAAGTATTATGCTTAACTTTATGAGAAACTGCTTTCTATACTGTTTTCCAAAGTGGCTGTGCCATTTTGTTTTCCTACAATATTAACTTTTAATGCGGGCCCTTTTTCTTGTCTTGCTATTCCTCCACTCATTTCCTTCACTGTATTTACAAATACTTATACTTTAGGTTTTATCTTGGTAATTGTTTTCTTTGGGAAAGTCTTCCCTGCTCACGGGTCTGGATTGATGCATCTCCTGTATTCTATTATATTATTTATATCTCATCAATTAATATTGCATAATCTAAAAAAATGTAAATGTAAGGCTATTTCAATCTCAGTTTGAACAGAGCTTGCAAGATTACAGATGCCAACTATTCCAACATACAAAGGGATATGCCATACTGTCTTAGTAGAATTTATAAAGGAGGTATCCCATATTTATTTTTTTCAACTGTGGCTTAATACTAATTGAAGAATATATAACAAGAACTGACGTTAAACATCTAGGAGAGAAAATTCCCTTGGATAAGCAATATGGAGTAAGGCAATAATCTGTTCTGTATGGGGCAAAAAGAGTATGCTTCCATTTCCCATCAAGATAAGTGAGAGAGGATTCCATAAAAGTACTTGGATAGCTTGATCTTTGTTCCCTAGTGTCTGTGGGAGCATAGCAACTGGTACTGAATCCTTCCCCAGAAAGGCCTAAAATGTGAGATCTTTACTAGATGACTTCTTTGATGGTGGGGAAAAAAAAGAGATGACACCATTGGGCAAGTTGGGGACACCTAGGGCAAAGGATGTGTATTTTTCATGGACCAATTGGGGGCTATATAATAGATAGCCTTCCTGTGCCCATCTGAAAAAGAATTGACCTAAGTGAACTGCCTATAGAGGTAATGAGATCTCCAACAGTGTCTGTTTCAAATGGAGTCCCTCTAGTAGAGTTACTGATCATAGATGAGAAGTAAAGATCCCCAATAATGATGATGGTCACCCACAGATGTACTCTAAGGGCAATCAGACAGAGATCATGGCTGTACCAGCAGTGCAGGACCATTCCTCCCATTTCTTTCATTTTCCTCAGATAAATATCATCAAACTAGAAGAAATAGAGATATCTAAGAGGGAGGGGTAAAAATGCAAGGAGGGAGAATTAGAGGAGAGGAAATAATAAATAATTTATTCAGCCCTTATATTTTGACATTCAGCTTGTGGTCAATTATTTACTACCATAATTGTTGATACAAATAAACATTTTGACATATAGATATTTGTCTATATTTCCTATCATGTTCTTAGACAACATTCCTAGATGTGGAATAATTGGAACTCAAAGTCCTAACAGTTTTCAGACTCTTAAAAGTTAATTTTTAATTTACAGTTCAAAATGGTTTATATTCATTAAGAGTACATATCTTGATAAATCCTCAGCACCAAAATTAGTTTTAACAAAAATCTGTTAAATTGATTAATGCAAAGAGAAATATCACTGTTTTAATAAAGTTCAATCTTCATGGGATTAAATTTTGTTGTAGGTTTATTTTCCACTTTTATTTTCTCTGGATGACTTGTTGGTTAATATCGGTTAACATTTTTTCTACTCAGAAGACTATATTTTTATCTAGATGAGATGAATTAAGGCAAGGAATGTACTTTTTAATCTAGGTCTCTTCATGTCCTATGTATTTATTTTTGACAAAAACTGCATTTTCAAACACAAACTGTGTTATCATATCAGTCTTTCTTAAATGCATATTCTCCCTTCTTACTCATCCAGAAAATCAATCCAACCAATTAATGTGTTGGAGAATGGAAAAAAAAAAAGATGATGCTTCTGTATAGCAGCCCTTCCTGTCACTTGGAAATGCATCTTAAATGTTTCAAGGAACATTAGTATGAGTGTATGCATGGACATCCCCAGAGAAAGAGAGAGAGGGAAGAGGAAGGAAGGAGAATATGTAGATGTTCATATGGGTATGCTGGGGGTAGAGGCCAGCCTGACAATTGTTACTTAAGCATTTCTCCCATTCTAATTCAATTATGACATTCAGGGAGCAGAAAGGAGGGAAAGCAAAACTGAACTTTTCATTTCAGATACAACCTATTTTTTGAGGTGGCTGATGAAAGTGTACAATAGGAAACTACGATTCCCATGAAATTTGATTGAACAAATAGGAAATAAAATGAGTTTTACTGGGGTATCTAAACCGTGAATGAGAAATAATAAGGGACATACTCTCAGCAGTCTTTTTCTTTACAGGGTCTTGGTCGAATACTTCACTGCAACAAAGTTGGTCTCGGCCCAGAGAAACAGTGAGTCAAAAAGAAAATAAAATAATAAACACATTTATCTGGTACTTACTCTCTCCCAGATACTAGTAAACAATCATTCCACAGATACTGTCTATTTAACCCTGTCAAGCTCATGAAGTTAGTATCATAATTGTGCTAAGTTTATACAAGAGGAAACTGAGGTTTAGAGATGGTGAGTTACTTATCCAATATCACACAACTAATAAATGGCACAGGTGATATTTACATTGAGAACATTTAAAATTCTAGGGCCCCTGGTTCTAATCACGAGGCACATTTCAGCCTCAGTCCCACCAGGCTAAGGTAGGCTCATGCTGCCCTGGTCCTTTCCAAATATACCAAACCACCCACCCAACCCCACCTCTATCAAACTCTTCCACATTTTGTTATTAATGTGAAGGTCCAGTAAAATGAAAATGTGGGGCTCCAGCTTGGGTTGGAGATGCCAACCTTTCCTTCCCATGGGAATGGCATCTCAACCAGAGCAGATGAATGATTCTGGAGATAATAACTACTATATCAAGGGATACTAGATATCTTTAAAAAGTAGGAAATGAGATAAGAAATAGGTCCCTGCCAAGCCACCTGCTAAATAAACTAAAGGACTGCTAGGTAGGTTGGTCTTCTCTTATAAAACCAAGCTTAGCACATCTCAAAATTTTGAGCAAACAAAAATAAGAGATTCAACAAAGAGCCTGGTACATACTATTATGTGTCTGGCACAACTATTATGTAGTTAATAAATGTTTGCAATTATTATTAATGATATTTGGGATACATTCAAATTTGGAAATTTAAGTAAACTATTAGAAAAATGCTTGTCTCCTATCTATTGTATTACCACAGAGGCACACCTAAAACTCTTCGATCACTACAATAAAAAATGTCTTGAGCAATAACTAAGTACCAGACACTCCCTGAGTATGTTATGTTCATTATCTTATTCCATTCCCATAATAACTTCTCAAGGAAGTATTGTCAAACCATTTCATAAAGGAAGAAACTTAAGGTGAGGAAAGTTAAATAAATGCCCAAGACGTAATAGCTGATGAAAGATTGAGATACAATCTTCAGTCTTCCCGACTACAAAGTCTATGTTCTTGAGTTATACTGTCTGGATTAGTGATTTTCAACCCTAGCTACACATTTAAAAATGTAAACAAACAAACAAAAAAAACCTGATACTGACAATCAACCCAGATTATTTTAATAAGAGTACTAAAGAGTAAAAACCAGTGGCTGAACATACACAAATGTGCTTCAGGTGATTCTCATGTGCAGCCAAGGTTAAGAATCAATTGATCTAAATGGTATAATGTACCTACAAAACTCTTAGTTTTAATATAGCATGTGTTAACTCATATTAGCAGACCATTTGGAATTCATGAAAGGCAATGGAAACTCCAATTTATTTATTTTTATCCCAAAAGTATTTTTTTTAGGATTGTTTGTTTATTTTTTTTTTAATTTTATTTTTATTCTTTGCCTAGTCCCAAAAGTATTTTTAAGGCAAACATCAAAGAATATCCACTGTAAGAAAGCAAAGTTATTCTATTTTGCACAGGAAGAAAGAGTTGTTATTGACATGACCTTGAATAATCTTTTATAGATGGGTGTGGGAGGATAATTTATTTTCAAACTCAGAGAAGTAAAAGCATCTGTGTATTGACCTGAAAGAATGTGTGGAAAACATAGGATGAGGAGAAGAATTACTACACAATTTGGATCAGGAAATGTCAGGGTGGGCGGATGTGGGATGATAGAAAAGGAGTGTGTCATGAATACTTCATAAGAGGGCCCCCGCCTCCTTCACATTTGTAAGTGTCATTTATAATGGGATGAGTAATAGTGTTAAGATGTGTGCTCTGTGATATGTCCCTTTATCCAAACAAATACAAGGCAACCCAGATAAAACTATTATCCAAGGCTAGCACATGTAAACCAGAGATGTGATGTTGATGATTTAAGCCTCCGTCCCAACAGGAGGGTAATTTTCCAGATAAGTGCCTCAATTCCCCCACCTAATTCAGAAAAAGCAGGGTTTATAAACAAAGTCATGAGTGTCCCAAATGTTCTACCCATTAATATTATTCTCCAGTATACCCGACTAGAATCATAAAATCGGGAGACTGATATGTGCAAAGAGATACAGGTGACAGCTACAGAGAGATACTTCCATCAGTTTAAAACAGATAAAAAACCTGACTAAATCATGTCAAAGGCCACCAAGCCAAATGGAATTCTATTATAAAACTGCCACCATTTTGTAATTTGTACATCATCAAGTTAAGGAAAAAAACTGGAATAATGAGTGTGTTAGGGATTAAAGGGCAAGTCTCCGTAGATATTGAAAATAGATATTATGATAATTTGACTACTTTGTTTCTGGAAAATATCTCTATAACATTGAACAAAAGTATAAATTACAGTGGAATTTTTTTCTAACAGCATTAAAAATGGGACATAACTCATGACAATGTAGAAGACATTGGTAAAAGGTGCATAGGTTTTTGAGTTGTAATTGGCTGAATCCAATTTTGATCTTTCTACTACTAACAACAAAATATTTCTGGGCAAGTGGTTTAGTGTAGTTGAAGCTAATTTTCTTTATCTATAAAATGGGAATAATAATCAGCATTTAGGATTATTCTGAGGCTAATAGACAGTATCTGTCAAGCAGATGTATAATTTACCTAGGATGATGATTATTATCCTATTATATTCCTATTATTAGAAGTTAATCCACTCTCTTAATGTCTTGCTAAGGCCTTTATACCCTGGGACTCAGTCATGCTTTGTCCATTTTCTCTCGGAAGAATAAAAAAAAAATCATTGGCACAGAGGGTAGCTCTGAAATTAAGCCTACCTAACCAGGGAAGGACATGTACTGGGGAAACTGGCCAAACTACAGAAGTCAAGAAGTTCCCACTGGCAGGAAAAAGTCCAGTGCTCAATATGGTAATAACTGGCACAATCCATCTAAGTTTCTAGTGACAGTCTTAAAGCAGTTAGATAGGTCAGCAGGCAGGAAAAGTAATGGCTAGGATCTCACCAGTTCTACAGGCTTACTGTCTTATACTGAAGGTAAGAGTTCCAAATCCAGGTTCTAGGTGAATGAACAAAACAGGTTCATAAGGATAAAAACCAAGGGAGGAGCTCATTTAAAAGGAACACATGTATGACTTAGAATTCAAGCATTGAGACAACACCCCAACTTTCATTATCAGTTAGAAGACTTACTGTAGATACAGCAAAGATAACTTGATGCAGAATTGCTGTTATTACTATACAGGTACGATATTAACTCTTCCGAACAAATCCAGAAGAAAAGAACTGACATGTTTCCATGGCAGAAGAAATTAACTCAGTAAGGGCAAGTAAATTTCCCAAGGTCAGATAAGCAGATAAGTGAGTTCTAGATCCAATATTGAAAACTAAGTTTTTTTTTTTAAGATTTTATTTATTTATTTGACACAGAGAGAGAGAGATCAGATCACAAGCAGGTAGAGAGGCAGGCAGAGAGAGAGGAGGAAGCAGGCTCCCCACTGAGCAGGGAGCCCGATGTGGGCCTCGATCCCAGGACCCTGAGATCATGACCTGAGCCGAAGGCAGAGGCTTTAACCCACTGAGCCACCCAGGCGCCCTGAAAACTAAGTTTATCTGGCTTTAAAACAGTGGGCTGAACAAAGTAATAAAATGCTCTCCCTAAAAGAAAAATAAATAAAATGAAATAAAAGCAAAAAACACCACCAAAAACTCCTATTTCAACTCCCAGTCGTTCTGGCAGCAGGAGAAGAGAAGTTTGAACATGCATCTGATGACCAAATGGCTCTTGCAGTGGAAAACCAGATCCTAAGAGCCTGACAAGGTATGACAGCTTGCTCTCTTACCCAAAGGACTTTAAAGTCATGCAGCTGGAACTTTTTGATCATATGGACAGTAGAAGATTTCATGATTTCCTGTCTCTCACCATTGTTAGGAATCTCTAAAACCTTATGAACTCTAATGGAGTTCAGATTTATATACATTGAATTAATATATACGCAGTTGAATCATCCTGGTCACTGTGTTTTCTCATCACAATCTTTCAGACAGGAATTGTCCTTGACTCAATGACAGGGACAATTTGAATATTGGTAAATCCACTAGATTACCTTCTTTTTAGTACAAGTTGTTTGCTGTTAACCCTGATGCCAAGGCTTTATTTACTTAATTTTCCTGGGATTTCTGAACTGTATTTAGAGAATCACTAGAAACACTTTTCTTCCTACCTTACTGTAATTAATATTCCATGTGCCTCTGGCTCTTTGTGTCTTCTGAGACATGTGCAAATATCCAGAGAGGAAAAAGCTAGGGACTCTTCTCACTTCTCCAGCCAGGAAATGTCAGGGAGGCACCTAATTTCCTCATAGAGGAAGAGGAGCAAGAAGAGTTTAAGCATTCTTTAGTCCTGTGATGTTTGGGGGAAGGAGTTTTAAGAGAGAGGGAAAAAAACCTTCCTTACCTCTTCTCCTTAATTATCTTGGTTAAATATTCTTACTGGGATTTTGGAAGAGGTAATGGGGTAAGAAAACAAAATCTCTCACCTACTAAGCAGAAAATTTCTTGAGTAAATACTAAGGATAAATTCTCTAAATATTTTATAATAGCATTTTATACCATAAGAATATTCACTTACTTTATTTAACATTCTCTTGTCCATCTTCCTTTTGTTCAGATCTCATTCTACAGGAGATGTTCTTCAAGGGGTCATATTAAACACAATTATTGTTATTTCTGGGTACCACCATGAAGAACTTTTCCCTCAATAACTCCCCCACCTTTTCCTACCCTTCTAGTAGCCTAGGACACTTAAACACATCTATCAAAATACTTAACTCTTTCTTTCTTTCTTTTCTTTTTTTAGGAAGGAAAGGCCAGACAGAGAGGAAGAGAGAGAATCTTAAGCAGGTTCCATGTCCAGGACTGAGCATCACACGTGGCTCGATCTCACAACCCTGAGATCATGACCTAAGCTGTAATCAAGAGTCAGACACTTAACCAATTAAGCTACCCAGGTACCCAAATACTCAACTTTCAATCTCAGAAGAATATCTGCATGATGGAGAATCTAGTTCAATGGAAAAACTGAAGAGCGATAAAGAATCCACACTCTATGGTGTATTAAGGGAGGTAAAATGGCACTTCCCACCAAACAAATAATCTTACAGAGTAATCGAGTCATAGTTTATTTCCTTTAGGAAAATGTATTGTCCCCATTTAAAGACATAATGAAGATAGTTATTCTCAGTGATATCTAGCATTAGCAGGTAGACAATTTACAGGAGATGAATTTCCCACTTCACGTGTTGTAGAGTGGTAAATTGGTAAAGGGCTTTTGAATTTACTGAAATCATCACATGCACAAATGTACTGAATGCTATTTATGTGACTTTGTAGCTTACAAATTTTTGGGGGGGGGCTTTTAAGATTTTTTGTATTCAATTTGTTCTACTTTCACATCATCTCCAATTAGCTGATACACGTAAGTGACAACTGTAGAAGCCTGGATGTCCAACAACACGAATGAAGGAATAATGTTTGTTTCCAAGGCATTATATGCTCCAGTGGCAGAACCTGGGTTAATGTAGAATTTATTCTCATGCTCAAATGCTTCAAATTTGTGTGTGTATCCCGAGATAAGAGTGTCCACATCAAACTGCCTCTGCAACAGGGCTAAGCTGGCCATATCTCCCCATAGAATAACTTGATGCCCATGGATCAAACCAATTTTGAACTGCCCAACAGTCACAACTTTCTGTTCTGGATAATTCAGATTCTCATAGAAGTCTCCTCTCACAATATGAACATCACCAGCCAGAGTCTTGAGATAGTCATAACTCTCTTTGGTGCAAAGGTTTCCAGTACAGAGGATGTGCTGAATCTTTCCTGGCACCAGCAGTTTTTTGAGTTTAGCCGGCAAACTGTTGCACCGGTGTGGGATGTGCAGATCTCCTAATACCAACACCAATCTGTGCCCAGCCATCCTGTCACTGGGCTCCGCTCTGTAGCTTACAAATTTAATGAGGCTGAGATCTGAAGGATAAAAAACATTGCCACTACAAAAATGAAAAAATGTTGGAATGAATTCTAGGTTCATTGCAAGCCTAAGATCCCAAGACCCAAACAAAATTTTTCTTCCATAAGATCACATGGAATAAAAATGAGTAAATGTTCATTAGGATCTTTGTTTAAAAGACATCAAAAGGATGCTGACAATCTTACCATTTCACTCCTCTCACTATCATCTGTTGCAGACATAATATGTTCTACTTTGAGAAAACCTGGAGCACCTTATAAATTGTTGGTTCTCCTCATGGAATGTGGATTGTGTAGCTATTGGCCCTGAATGTATAAACTATGAATTAAGTGTCACTTGAGTGGAAAATTATTTGAAGAAAGTACACTATGATTCACTTCTAATGAATGCTTTCATACATCTCTGCAAATGTATTCACCCAAAGAAGTTCTCATAGAAGGAGGCCAAGAAACTTCTTTCCTGTGATATTTTATCTAGCAAATTTTAAAGTCAAATAATTCACTAAAGCTATGAAATTTCCTTTTATTTTTAAGTAGCACACACAGAAATTTCCTGTGCCCGACTACAATCCCACCAGATAGCCAACTGAAATTAAATATGTTACAGCCCACAAAAGCATATATTCCACAAAAGACAATGAAAATACTTGATAGAGATATAAAAGCATAAACAACCTACCTCAAGCTACTAGTGTGTGTATCTTATCTCCTTTAAGAAAGTAAGTGCCACCCAATAGCTTCTGAAGTAAACTTTTGGACTTTGATCTAGTATTTTTATGTTTCAAGGTTATAGTATTTTCTGATTAAAGAAAAAGTATGAATCTTGTAAGTAATAAAGTCTAAAACAATTAAACAAAAGTAATATGTACACTTTTGGTTCCTAGTATCTGGGACTCAGCTCAGGGTTGTTGACTGATGGTTATGTAACATTATCAAGGACAGATTTTTGTACTGTGCCAGATCGTAGGGGAACTTCCCTGTGAATAAGGACTTATCCAAAGACAAAGAGCCAGTTGTAAATATTGACCAAAGTGTGTTGTGGTCAGCCTTGTATCAAGGAACAAGGATTTGTGACAATTTTTTGTCATTTGGAAAATGTAATGGCATTCAGAGCATTTGGTCATAATTGCAGTTTTTAAGTAAAAGATGATAAGGGACTAGACTTAACACAATGGCATTTGGGAGAGACAGGGGAAAATGGATCTAAAAAATCTCTAGATACAACAGACTTTCCGTATCTTGTTTAAATGGGCAGAGGGGGATTGAGGAGGCAGGCATCCAGAATGATATCAAATGTCCTAGTTTAGAAGGCCGAATCAATGATTTTAACAGAACACAGTAGAGAATGATTAGAAAAAGAGAAGTTCCATTTTAAAGGTGCCCAATTATAGATGCCTATAATTAAAGGTGGCTGAATCAAACAAATGATTAGAACTCTGTAAAATCAAGTCTGGGATATAGTAAGGTGCACTATTTCCTTCCCCAGGCTTTCCTTTCTCTCTTGGGAAATTCATGGGACAGCTTCAAAGGATGAATCTAATACCCCTGAAGAAGTTGAAATTATGACTATAGTTGCACCACACATGCCTAAGGGTCTCTATTCTTATTTCAGTTAGATTGGGGCCCTATATTCAGCTCCACCTTGCCCTGCTCTTCGTCTGGACTTTAAAAAGCAGGGAATGCTCTCTGATCATATTTCTTCAACCAATATTGCCAGACAGGTATATCTTTACAGTAAAGACCAGAGAAAGATTAGAATGTCTTATTACTGTGAGTCCTAAAAACTCAGCCACTTAGTTTTATACCATTATTGTCATAGTCTGAGAATTTTAAATGCTTTAATTCCAGATGGTTGAGTGGAAAGAATACTGAATTAATACTGAACTATTTTTGTCCTCAGCAATTTTGCTAATAAACTGTGCTATTAAAATTTTGTTGTAGTATTTTCTTTCACCTCTTCTATTTGGACTGCTAGGCACATAACTTTATCTTATTTAATTCTCACATGGTATTGGTATGTAGTACTTTTTAATTCTCTGCTTAATTTTCTAGTTACAGAATGCTGTTTTTTTTAACTAGATAAAATCTAAGGTACTCTCTAGTTCTAAATATCATGAATATAGGACATACACAGCTTGTAGAAAGAATAAATTCATGAGAAAGATACAAATTATATATATACATATTTTATAGACAAAAGTCTCTATGTTTGTGGTTTGTAGGATGGAAAATGTGAAAGTTACTTACCAGTCTTGGGAAGAGAATTACGTTGGGGCTTCACTTCTGGAAGACTTTACTGTTAGAGGTGAGATTTTAGAAAACCCAAAAAGAGGAAAGAAGGTAGACTTAAAGTAAAAGATCATTCTAAGAAGAACAAATGGCATGACTGACAATATAAGTGAGAAGGGCCTCATAGGGGATAGGGTAGGAGGTGAGAATACAAAGAGAGATTGAGCAGTGGCTTCTTTGCTCCTCCATACCTTCTGCATGACAATCTAAATATGCAGAAGGGGATGGGAAGGAAGAGTGACCAATTATTAGATAATCTAGGGAAGCCTATGAATTTGATCCTTGGAGTCTGGGCAAAGAAGCACAAACTTTATGGTGTCCACTAAGGCCAAGTGAATAGGTAGGTTCTAAACACAGAAGTTGAACCTGTGATTTGGTTGGGAAGCCAGAAAGAAGGTGCAGTTATAGAAGACGTATGAAGTCCAAGCATTAAAGCTCACTCACGATTTACATTTCACAGAAAATGTGAAGTAGTCTTCTCTTCCTTGAAGGGTTGAGTTGCCATAGGATACTGGAGAAAGGAGTTCAGCTGTAGGAAGAAATACTCTTTTTTACAATGGGATGAAATTGGACTAAAAGTAAGTGGATTATAAGTGGTAGCTTTGGACCAGATACATTCTGTGGCCAAGTCTGCTAAACCTGGGAGTTTGTTAGAAATGCAAAATCTCAATCTGTACTCCAGACCTACTGATCTGAATCTGTTTTGAGAAACATTGTCCTTAATGCTCTTATTTTTAGTTTTCTCATCTGTAAAACAGGGGCAGCGGCTTCCTTATAAGGTTGCTGTAAGGATTAAATATAATAACATTCTGAAAGTATTTAGTAGGATACTTGGCACAGTTTGTACAAATAACTGGAAGTTAATGTATTAATTAGTAATACAGTGTATACTGCAGAATTATTTTTTTAATTAAAAGAAATGTTGAAAGGCTAGCTAAATCCCCCTTCAGAGTTGAGCATTTTAATTTCTAATCCATAAACAGAATTTGACCTTGCAGGCTATCCACCCTATCCATTGCCTGCAATTTGACCTACTTTTAGTACAAAATGATCAGTGAGTGAATCTATTTTGAATGGTCTCTAAATTGGCTGCATTGTGCTAAGAGATTATTATTACATCAGGTTCTGAATCATTTTCAGTATCAGTGACTAAGAAAGGGAATTGTGAGCAGAGAAACCAATTGTCAGATTAACACAGTTCTAATATGCAATGCAAATATTATGGTACTGAAATAAAAGTGCAGAACTGCCCTTAATTACTCAAACCATTTCTCCCTAGAACATGAAAGGGTTTGTTTTGTCACTTAGCTTTAGCTTAGTCCAACTTTTTTTTTTAAGATTTTATTTATTCATTTGAGAGAGAAAGAGAGAGCACAAGTGAGGGGAGAAGTAGAGGTAGAGGGAGAAGCAGACTCCCTACTGAGCAGGGAGCTGGCCCATGCAGGGCTTGATCCCAGGACCCTGAGGTCGTGACCTGAGTTGAAGGCAGATGCTTAACCATCTGAGCCATCCAGGCACACTTATTCCAACTATTCTTGATCAGGTTTGCAAAGGGGTTCAAAAGACATTTAGACCTGACAATGTTTTAATCAACCTCCAAATCTTTGCTCTTCCAGTTACTATTTATAGAATTGCTGCACTCTCTATTGCCACATTTTTATCTACTTTTTTCTTAATTATCTAGAGGCAAAACAATTATTTAAACATCACAATCTCTACACTAGACCAAAGAGAGAATGACTCTGATGCCCTCACAGAAGAAAACAGGACTAACATAATGATCACAAGTGATGGTGATTACTACAGGAGTAATAATATCCAATATTTATTAATGTTTAATTCCATCTTCTGGGTTAGAATACCATCTTTTTTGGAATATTCCTATTTTTATCTTTGGTGGGAAGTCTCTCCTCTGAATTACAGAGACATATATCCAGTTGCCTACTCAACATTGCTAACCTGGATGTCTATGTGTCATCTCAAACCTCACATAGCCAAATAACTAGTTTTTGTAAAATATTGTCTCTCCTCTAGTCAATCCACCCTCATAAATGGCACCTACATTCTAAGTAACCTTAGAGTGTCTTTTTCTGTTCTGTTTTCATATCCCATCTCATCCCATCCATGAGCAAACTTTGCTATATCTCTCAGTCTAATATTAGCAACCCACTCTTTCTCACCATGTAACTCTACTTTGCAGGAGGAATTACTACTGAGGTCTTTCATTCTGCTGAGATATCAAAATAGTTTTCTAATTTTGACATATATAGGACTCACTGAAGAATGAAAATGTATACTAGACACAATTCATAAAATAAAAAATGAAACATAGAATATATAAATAGTAATTAATGATATGACAAACTGATGAAACTCATAATGATTTAGGTGTCAAAAATTCCTTTTAGGCCCCAAATGATGTGTATACTTATGTGTATTTTGAGTGTATACATGTGATAGTAGGAAAAAAGCTTATAAAAACATGGAATTCAACAACTTCTAAGAACAAACATTTATTACAAAGTTAATGCATGTCCAGTACTATGCATTAATAAAATGGAAATATGAAGATGAATAAGGTCAAATCTACACCCTCAAGGAACTTCTTATTCTAGGAAGAAAGTCAGGGAAATGTTTTAATAATCGCTGACTCAAATGCCCAAACTTACTGTACTGATTCAGAGCAGTTTACCTGGTGGGAGCAACCAAATGGATAAGGAAATAAATAGAATCTATATGGTAACTTAGTAAACCTAACCTCTATACACAATGCCAAACATCACAGTGCATGTGGTTTATCAAATACCATTATCTGTTCATATTAAGAAAATGAAGAATAGAGACTTTATAAATGGCCAAGGTATTGTTTTTTTTAATCCCCACATATTTAATTCAGCTATGTTGTGCTCCAAAATGCCATCTCATGGTGAAAGGGTTTCCAGAACTGACGTTAAACTCTCTATTAGGTTTATTTCCCAAGAGTGTCTGTGTATTTGGGTGATCCATCCTTTAAAGACATGAACATTGCATTGGGTTATTCCAGTAAATCAAGCAAGCTACTAAGTGATATAGTGCTGGGAGCACTAATGTCCTTGTGAGCTTTAATTCAAGAATGACACAGAAAAGATGGAGCACCAGAGCACAAGCCAAGCTTTAGAAGCTTTTCTCATACACTCAGTTGTGTTTTAAAGTAAATTTATTATCACTGACAAGAAAATGCTTCTACTAAAATGCAATCACCATAGAAATTAAGCATACTCATAATCCAAAACCACTGTTTATATTAAATAATCATTTATTCATCAAATATTTTTGTAGACCTACTATGGATCAGGTACTCTGACAGAAAAGGGATATAAAGTTGAAAAGATTTGGTCCCAGTCATCCAAAAGTGAATAGATAAGTGGCAAACACATTCTTGAACAATCAATTAACACAAAAAATACTTCCTTGAATGGGTGTAGATACAAAATGTCATTGATGGGAGTCTGCCTCATAGATACCATGAAGTTGAGCTAGAAAAGTGGACAAGAGACAAGTGATAAATTTAAATCTAAATGAAGAGCAGAATTTGTAAAGGCCTAGGGTATTGGAAAATTTGCTAAGAGTAATGAGAGAGTAATTTCTCTGTTTCTTAACATCTGGAATTCCTTTTAAACTGATGCTTAATTATGACATTTAGAACTTTTAGCTGTGAGACAGTCGGAACAATTTGCCATGGCAAACAGAACAGAATGGATCCTTAGTCTCTGACTTTGTAGACATGGCTACAGTTTCAGTAGAAATATCCAATTTCCTATCACAGGTATTATAAGAAGCAGTTACTCTTAGAAATATGATTTTCATTATTTTTGTGGATTGCTGAATCTAAAGGACATAAAAGAGCAATTCTAACTGAAATAAAATCCCTTAATAACATATGTGAATTCTATTAATTGATTTTTAATTTATTTATTAAGACCACAGACTTCTACTGAGAGTTTACCAGATACCAACCATTGGCTAAACTCTGGAAAAACACTCTAGAAATAAATAACATACAGCCTCAGCCCGCAAGACTCAAAGTCTAGTGGTATTTTCAGATACATTTAAACAGATATTTGTATGATACTGTGATCAAAGCAAAAAAGAGAGGCAAATGGGTAATAGCAGCATGGACAAAGGTGATCTAATAGGAATAGATAAATATGGGGAGGGACATTGGCTAGTAAAATGTGACCAAGCTTTTGAATGACAGGAAATTTGTTCTAGGCTTCAAAATAACATAAACAAACATCTAGAAGGGGTAAAATGCCATGGATTATTAAGGAAATTCCATGTAAAATTTGATGTGCTGGACTACCAGAAGGCCTGCTACAACCCACAATGTAGTTAATGACTTCAAATTGATTTACTCTTTCAGTGTTCTGTATTCTTTTTTGCCTTCTCTGACAACCTCTTCTCAGCCACCTAGTCTGACTGCATTGTAGGCTGTTTTATGTGGGTTTGGGCTTTTTAACATGCAACAAAGAAGCAATGCTTTTTGATACAGATGAACAGCTGCTGTTAAGAACAAGATTAACAAATTAGTCAAAATGTGCTGCTGAGGGTTAGTTAATGCATTATATCAGTGTTAATCAAGGTATTATTAAAAGGCTGACTGTTGCCTGTCATATTCCTAGAATTTACACACACACTTCATTAATCTTTGCCCTCCCTGTGGAATAAGTCACTGCACCTGTTCATCTTCAAGAGCAGTATTGCCTGCCAGATAAGTGGTGCGCAGCTCAGGACAGGCAGTGATGACATGTGGCAGACCAAAGAGAAAACACCCTGGTCTTCAATTGGGATTTTACCTTCCCTTTATTTTGATGATGCACAGAGTTCTTTTCTTATTGCTTATTTGAGTAGAACTGTAAGACATACTCATTAAACTTCTTTTATCCATGATGCCCTCATCAATATCAAATATACATTTTGTGTGACAAGCATATTCTCCAAGATTTAGAATTTAAAATATGTGACAAGAGAACAATTATCGGAAGAATGTCTCTCTTTTACACCTTGGAAAACATGCTTAGCAGAAAACAAAATGTAAAATAGAAGTAAAATATTGCTATGGCAAGCCAATTCTGGTATCATGTGCAAAAACTTATTTGGAAGCACAGGAAATAGAATCTCTCTAGATGGTTAGAGGTAGGGTTTCAGAGCTTTGAGGGGCAAAGTAAATAAAAATAATAACCAATAATAGAAGCTATTATTTATGGAAAACGTACTCCTTCAGGCAATATGTAATGAACTTTTTTTTTCACTTAATCTCTACTGACATTTATTAGAGGTCAAAATTATGCCCCATTTACAGTGGAAGAAACCCAGACTCCAATGCCTAAATGACTGTCCACAGTTCCACAGCTAGTAAGAGGCAGAGCTGGATAAGTGTAGATCTACCTCCATGGACTGTGTTCTTAGCCACTATCGTGAATTGTTTCTTTATTTGGTAGAAACCAGCTATCAGCAGAATTCTAACTATGAGTTTCAGTCAAGACAAGTTACTGGACTTTCGGGCATTATAAACACCAATCATATAGCTATTATGCTTCTGTGATGACTGCTTTGTTAGAAGTTTTTGCTGTAAGAATGGATTTCAAGGTAGATTGGGAGGCTAGGGGATGATGGCTTGTCAATCATGAAGAGTTTACATGGTAAATCTTTGAGTTCCCCAAACTCTAGAATCTGGTCTCCAACTTTGTAGTCCTAGATCCTCAATTTTATTATATCTGTTCAAAAGTGATCAGTCTTTTGAGATCAGAGGGATTCATGCAATTAAAACTATAAGAGACAACTATGCCCATTTAATAATATCTCATGTTAAATAAAACCGTAAATCATCAGAATGACTCATTTCAATGGAGCAGCATGCTCTTATAGGATTCTATGCAGGAAGACAAATTATAATCTGAAAGCTGCTTAGCGATCATGGAATCAGAGCAAAAGTGTTGAATGAGCATGTCCATCTCCTCTATAAGGATATATCTTCCCATAAGATTAGAATGCAAATAATCAGGGTACAAGACCTCTATCAATGAGAAACATTCTGACAAAAATCTTGTTTATAGTACAAATCTCCTTTGTACTCTTGGCTCTATATTGGTCATTTCATGCTTTCGGAAAATTGTAGCTTTCAGAAACACACTCAAATTCCAATTATATATTTCTGAAATTACGTTCTAATTAATGCAATTGTACTTAAATGGGTGCACATTTTCAAAGTATTGTCAAGTGTGTTTCTTCTACAGATATCGCACTCCATTTCTAAATAATTTTTTAAAAGTTCTCTTCTGAAAGTGATCCTAATATTGTTTACCACTCGTGTACTTCCAACATGTTAGAAAAAGTGGTCACTATGTGTGCCACCATGATATGAGGTGATAGAGTGTATGGTGAGTGCTTCAGTAAGCTTTTGATCAGTTTTCATGAATCCTCTCTTGCTATGCTAGCATTATTTTCCTTACTGGAGCCAGACTGATATTTCCAAAATAGTATTCCATACCCACAACTTTTGTTGCATTTTCTGAGATATATGGTTTCTCCTTATGCTTATTATAGTCTCAAAATCCTTAATGTGAGTTAAAGGGTCTATAGTATTTGGCCCCAAACAGTCTTATCTCTCATCAAGTTCCCTTTGTTCTTTGTGGTCTAACTATACTTACTTCAATCACTGAAATGTACCAATGCATTTCCTATCAGAAAAATCTCTTTACATGCAGTTTATCTTACTAAGATGCTCTTTTCCCTTTTTGCCCACTTGATTCCTACTGATGCTTTATATTGATCAAATTATGTTCCTAAAAGAAAAACTTCTCTGACCTGATGTATGTCAGGATGCCCTATTACATACTCTTATATTACCAGGAACTTCTGCTTCATATACCTGCTCTAAATTATATATACTTATTCATATAGTTATCTGATTTATATCTGTTTCTCCCACTACACACTCCATAGCAAGTGCTTCCAGAAATTTATTGAGTAAATTAATGCGAGTCACAACAGTTTTCTGTAACTTGCTGTGATTATCTCTTTAATATTGAACTATTAAAATGTTTATATTATTATAAAATGACTTCATACCTATTATAAGAACTTCATCAATACAGAAACACAGTAAAGAATAAAAACCTGAAAGAAAAGCTGCTTCTCTCTCAAGAAATGAAAAACTATTTCTAAATATCCTTCCAGTCTTTTTTTTTTCTGTGATGTGTTTGTATATATATGGTTTTAACATGAACGAGACCATATTATTTGGACAGTCTCTTTTTTCCACTGAACATGATGTGGAAATATTTCAATGTCAGTACATAAAAATCAATCATATTTTTTTAAACCAATCTATACTTCCATCAAATGGATGTGGTAAAATTTGTCTTACCAGTTCCTAATTGATATACATTTAAATTAATTCCAATTTTAAATAATGTTTATCCTTATAGACCCATAATACATACCATTTTTTAGTAATGTATTTACATAGATTCCTAATAATGACATTGCTGAACAAAGGGATATCTATCTTAAATGTTGGCATATTTTCTTTCAAATTTCTTTCATAAAGATTTTATAATTTAAACATCCACTAAGAGTCAAAGAATATCTTCATATTGAAATTGAACACTTTCAAAAGTTAAAGTTTTCATTAATTTGTGAAATTTCTTCCATATTCCCTGAAACTTAGTATTCTTAGTCATGAGATAGCTCACATACAGAAAACATAATACTTATATATGAAAAATTATGCCCTTTTGATTCCTGGGTAGATTCCTTAGAGCATTAGTGTTTGGAGTCTCTGAGGTTGCAACTGACAAAAAACACCAACAAGCCCTGATTTTGAAAATAGGAAACTTAATATTGGAGCATATTAGGCCGTAGAATGTTAGGTTTCATCCTAAAATGAGCTAAGAGTGAAGGATGTCCTAAAATTGTGAAAATAAAAGCAACTGATTGTGAGTGACCATAAAACAATGAAAACTTTCTGGTTGGATAGTTTTAGGTCCAGACTTCTAAGAAAATCCATCCAATTATACCCCTTTATAACACCTGTTGCCTCTCATTATGAACATTATAACAATCAAAACTCAAGTAATTACAGGAAGTTTCAGAAATATTTGCCATGCTCCAAACATATTCATATCCTTTTCTCCTTCATTTAGGAGCCTTCTGTAAACTGCCATGGATATGCAAAAGTATGGTAATAAGATAGATACTGATGTCATATGCTGGAAGAAAGCCAATAAAGAATTATTTGAAGGAAAGAATAAAGAAAAACTTTAAAATGCATTTATCCAAGATTTTGTTATGTAAAATGGCACTTTTTTGGGGAAATCAAAGTGTTAAAGATAGCAGGATTAACTGACAGCTTTAGCTAATCAAAGTTTATGAATCCACGACAGGCTGTCTTTGCCATCTAATTTTTCTGATCATAACCAAGCTGGGATACAGGAAGACAGGATGACTACCAATGTGAAATAATCCAAGGAAAATAATTTCCCTAGCCTATCTTAAAATTCCAATGCCAAGGTTAATAGCATTGTACTTCCTTACTTAAAGGAAGCTATTCCTCAATTCAAACTAAGCTCCTCGTACCTCAGATCTATTTTCACTTGATCAATCCTGAATGGAAAGAAAGCACAGCTGGTCACATCTCTACTCAATAGCCATGACAACCCCTCAGACTTTGTAAGCATCTGGCTATTTCCACATGACACCAGGAAAACATTTCAAAAGTATTTCAAACACTTGGGGGACATGGTAATGTTATCAGGCCTGAGTTCTTCAATAACAGTGCTACTGAAATTGTGGTCTAGATAATTATTTGTGAGAGGATCTGTTCTGTGCATTGTACGATGTTTAGCAGTATTCCTGATAACAGTACTACTCATCCACTGTGACAGCCAAAAATGTCTTCAGTCATTGCCAATGTCCCCTGGACGGCAAAAACCATCCACCCTCTATTGAGAACCATGGTAAGACTATCTTGAAGAGGATTACTCAGATAACAGTTAACAAGGAACAGGTACATATGCCAGAAAATGTCCTGACGTCTTCAATTTTTCAGTCAGATGTAACTTATCAGAGATTCTAGTTGCTAATAAAGAGGAAACATCTTCATACTCATCATCAGGCTTTTCCAAGGGTTATATAGTTTTCTCTGGTAAGTTCATTGGGATATCTCAGAAGTAAGCATCTTCTAAAACATCTTCACATATAGACCATGTTTCATTTGCATGCCTTATGCCAGGTGAGTTCATGAAAAATAATCCTAAGAGTTTTGAGCAATCAACTCCTAGTTCACATTTAGAATTTTGCATGTATCCCCAGAGACATGCAAACAGACTTAAATCCATACAACACACATGGGATATTTAAAACTCAATTCTGAAGCCTCTTGATTAATTTTTTTGTGAGCACTAAAATATAAAAGCTCTATATCTCCATATTAGCAGAGAAAGCAAGGGAGACAAACATTTATTGGGCTCCTTTTATTTCACATGCTTCAAATATATTAACTTCTTAAATCTTCATAGCAGTGTTATTTAATTACTGTTATTCAAACTTCATTAGAAGATGAAGAAATTGAGACTTAGTACGTTTAAGTAAATTGACCAAGATGAGACTGTTAACAATGACTAAGGTACATATCTTAGGTCTAACTTCAAAGCCAACATTTTCTTTCTATGATATTATGGAGTCTATTCTCTTCAAAAAGTTTTTTTTAAAAAAAGCCAAAACCTTTCTTGAAGAATCCCATTTGTGAAGAAAGATACTACGTGAGATAAAAATCAAAATCACTTTTGCTTTTAAAAAATAGTTCTTAAAATATAAAAAGAACATTTACAGGTCTGAATGATATGATAATGAACACACATTTTAAGAATTGAAATTTAGAACCATTTAAAATAGAAAATGAATTCTTAGCCAAAATATGTGCTCCTAGAAAATAAAAAAGGAACATAACCAAAAGGCATTGAAACTAAATCACTTCCTGAACCATAATGAGCTTAGGTTTTTAATCAGACTAATGAGAAAAGATCTGTAATTCAGCATGGCTCATGACTCATACCATAAAGTTTCTCCCTACAGTTTCATGGCAGCCCTTGATGTATCATTCATTAGGTACTGGAAAAGTAACATTTTCAAGAACACAATGAACTACAGACAGGCAGGAAAAACAATGCAGGAGTAACTCTAGGTTCTCCCTTCCAAACCATCCTTTATTTCTTCAGTCAATGTGATCTCATTCCCTCATCTCCAAGCTGTGATTATTAACTCTGGTATATTAATCTGGTGAATTATTGTTGGGTTTGGAAATCATGTTCCTTAAGACCTATATAATAGAAGTGTGGGATGGTGGAGAATCTCCTGAGGGGTGAGTGGTGGGTGGAAATGCAATCAATTAGCACTCAGAGTACCTAACTAGGTACTCTGTCTCCTCCCAGGAGATCAAGGACAAATTTTTAAAATTCATTGATATCTTTCTTTGTACAGTCTATCCAGCATGATTTCAAATGTTCTAAATATTCATTATCTGAAGGTGGGGAAAGCATAAGTGTTGGTGGTCTGGATGTGCAAATTTACCACACATGAGTAATTGGCTTGTAGCTTAAATACTAAGATGCAACTAGGCACTAAAGCCAAAAGGCATCTATAAAATCCAGAAGACCACCTGGAGAGAGAATCAATGGGTTAGAGATATGTTGAAAATGAAAGACAGATACAGGAAAAACACAGAATCTGGAAGTGGGACCTATGAAGTATTATCTGAGTCTGAAGCTTTTAATCAGGGGACTTTAGGAGAAAGTCCAAATTGCCCTAAACCTCAATTTCCCAGTCTGTAAAACGGGGATGAGGAGAAATCATTTTCATAGGTTTCATAGATAATACAAAGCAATACTGCACCTAAAGGTTAATTTTATGTTTATGTTTTATATTTATAGCTACTATTTTGTAATTAAATTATATTGGATAACAATCTTTTAAAAGGCCAACCCAGTCTTCATTATTTCGTCTATGTCTGGCTCTTCTACCAACTTCCCTGTATTCTTTAAAGCCAGGAGAGGAAATGTCATTTTATCTATACCTGTCTGATTCTTAGAGGAGTCCCAGTCGCTTATGTAGAAGGTACTTCTCTACGTTCTAGATGGATTTTCTGCTAGGAAGGCAGACGAAAAGCTGATCTATACCAGCATTTTAGCATCTGACTGGACTCTACAAACTTTAATTTTCTTTATTTACTTCCTTCTGGCCTTCTTTTATATGTGTGTATGTGTGTATGTATGAATGTATGTATAATATAACAGATGTATATATTATACATATATATGTGTATATGTTTGTGTATTACATTTATTATTTTTTTTAGGCAAACCCTTTATTTCCTTGAAATGGCTAATGTTTTGTCTTCTTTCAGACTGAGTCCTGCCTCCCAGCTTTGGAAACAGCCCCAGGCTATAGGCTTAGGTGCAATTACAGCTATGGACGTTAGGGGGCAGCAGAATGCAAAGGAGCATCACTGGATCCAGGGGAAAAAGCTCAGTAGGAAAGTTCGGGTAAAACAGGAGCCTGGTCCACTCTTGACTCCAAAGTCTAGAGTCCTGATTCCAAACCTATCTGACATCCCAGGGGACAGTATGGAAAGGGGAGGTCAGAAAAACTTGGGCTTTGAATGATTTTTCAACTGTGTGAATTTAGGGGTTACTTAATATCTCCGGGCCTTGGACTCTGTTATGTGACAGGTTTAGATTATACATTCCAAATAAGATTGGAGTGATAGAAGTTATACAATAAATATTATTTCCCTTCCATAATGTTTAAGTGTCATACTTGCATTGCCATCGCTAAATTTCAATTCAGGCCAGCCTAACAATCCAAGGCCACACCTAAACACTCCCCTAGTTTACCCTCTGCCCGTAAACCTGATATACCTTCACTCACAATCTATAGACTTGAGCTTTGCCTACAGTCAATTCTCACCGTATTGTGACCTACCAAAAGAGAAGTCAGATTTAAAACACTCTTGGATCAGATATACAATGAATGGCAAGAAGATCAGTGTGATAAACAAGCTCTCATATGGCCCCCAATGATTCTTACCTCTTGTTACTCAGGGCCCGGTACAATGCCTTTCTCTCAAGTAACTTGCTTCTAACAAATATAATACAGCATCATTGAGAACATGTCACTTCTGGACTTGTGTTACAAAAGACTGTGACTTTTGTCTTACTAGCAGATTCTCTCTCCCTCTCTTGCTAGCTTTGATGAAACAAGAGACATGCCAGGGAGATTTTTGTGGGAAGGAACTGAGGGTAGCTTCTTGTCAACAACTAACAAGGAATGAGGCTCTCAATCCAACAGCCTTTATGGAACTGAATCCTCCCAACAGTCATGCAAGCAAGCTAGGGAGCAGGTTTTTTCCCAGCTGAGCTTTTAAATGACAACCCAGCACAGGCTAACACCTGGACTGCAGCTTTGTAAGACACCTTGAAGCAGAGGATCCAGCAAAACTATACCCAGATTCTTACCTCCCAGAAATTATAGATAATAAACGTGTATGTTGTTTTAAGCTGCTAAATTTTGAGGCAGCTTGTTGCACAGCAATAGATAACTAATACAAGAAAGGAAAGAAGATAAGATGAGATGAAAGAATATGTAGGAGCCATATTATATAGGGCCTGGCAAACCACAGCAAAGAAATTCATTTTTATTCTAAGTGCAATGGGAAACCACTGGGGACTCCTCAGCTTAGGAAAGACATGATCTCAATTACATTTTAGAAATATTACACTGGTGGCTCTGAAGTGATTAGACTTTATGGGACTGCTTTAATGATATTTTACATGTCTCCTTACCAAAATTAAAATGGTTTATTCTTTCTTTAGAGGAAATGGAAGTATTCTTTCTCTACCATCTCTTCAATCATACTCATGAATAACACAGCTTTTCCTCCCCTTGGAATCATCTACTTTGAGATAAAAAATTCCAGTTTGGGAAGTTTTCTGTTTATTTTTTTGAGGTAAATCTAGATTCACATGTGGTTGTAAGAAATAATACAGAGTGAGTAATCCCATATGCCTTTCATCAGGTTTCCCCCAATGGTAACATCTTAAGTAACTATAATACAATATTAGAACCAGGAAAGTGGCATTGATGCAATCCGCTGAACTTATTCAGATTTTACTAGATTTGTACATGTTCATTTCAGTGTGTGTGTGTGTGTGTTTAGTTCTATGTAATTTTATCATATATAAATTTTTGTAATCATTACCACAGTTAAAATAAATAGTTTCATCACTGCAAAGATCTATTGTGCTATCTTTTTATAGTCAAATCCATTTGCCTTCTCTCTCCCCCACCTGTAATCTTTGGCAAATGATAGTCTATGCTCCTCTACAATTTTATCATTTCATGAATGTTATAGAAAAAGAATCATATAGTATGCATTCATTTGCAATTTGTTTTTTTTTTACTTTCAGTATAATTCCCTTGAAATCCATTAAAGTTACTGCTATATCAGCTGTCTAATCTTTTTTATTGCTGAATAGAATCTATGGTTTAGCTGTATCATGATTCGTTTAAGCATCCACATGCTGAAGAACACTGGGTTGTTTTCAGCTGTTGGGTATTATGAATAAAGCTCTTACGAATATTCCTGAGTAGAACTGTATGTGAATATAAATATTCACTTCTCTGGAATAAACACGCCCTAAAATGCAATTCCTGGGCCATATGGTAGTTGCATATTTTGTCTTATATGAAATTGCTAAATGATTTTCCAGGGTGCCTGCATCATTTTACATTCTCACTAGCAATGAATGATCCAGTTTTTCTGTATCCTCACCAGCATTTGGTATTATCAGTATTTTCTATGTTTGCCATGATAAGCTTAGAGTGATATCTCACAGTTTTAATTAACATTTTTCTACTAGCAAATGATGCTAAACATCTTTTCATGTGTTTGCCATCTGTATATCCTCCAGTGAAATGTCTGTCATGTTTTATCCATTATCTATTTTTTTACTGTTGACTTTGGAGTATACTTTATTTATACTTTATATTTACATTATTACTCTTTATATTATAGTTTCTTTATACTTCCTTAGGCACAAGTATTTTCAGATATGTGATTTACAAATATTGATACTACTCTGTAGCTTTCATTGTCTTAATAGGTTCTCTCAGAGAACAAACACTTTAAATTCTGATAAGATCTATTTTAACAATTTTCCCCTCTGATATTTTTCTGTCAAGTCTAAGAACTCTACCTAGCTTAAGATCCCAATGGTTCTTTGTATTTTTTCCTAAATATTTTAAATCCAATTTAATTAACATATAGCATATTAGTAGTTTCAGAGATAGAATTTAGTGACCAGCTGCATATAACACCTAGTACCTATTCCATCAAGAACTCTCCTTAATGCCCATCAACCCAGTTACCTCATCGCCCCACCTACTTCCAGCAGCACTCAGTTTCCTATAGTTAAGAGTGTCTTAATGGTTTGTCCTCCTCTCTGTTTCTTCTTATTTTATTTTTCCTTCCCTTCACCTATGTTCATCTGTTTTGTTTCTTAAATTCCACATACAAGTGAAATTATATATTTGTCTTTATAAATTTTTCAAAATTTGTTTCTAAGAGCTTCTTAGTTTTACGTTTTACATCTAAGTCCATCATCTACTGTGAATTAATTTTTACATAAGGTAGAAAGTTGAAGCTGTGTTTAAATTTTTGCCTATGGATGTTCAATTACTCTAGCCAGCATCAGCACCATGTGTGGAAAAACTCTATCCCTCCTCAACTGAATTGCTTTAGCAACTGTAAAAAAATCAATTGGTGGATAACCATATGTAACTTTTTTTTTAATAATAAAAAAGATGGGGGCACCTGGGTGGCTCAGCTGGTTAAGCTTTGGAATTTTGGTTTTGGCTTACATCATGATCTCCTGGTAGGGGGATGAGCCCTTAGTTGAGAGTTGTGAGTTGCATAGCACTGGGTTTCCTGCTCAGCAGGTCTTCTTCCCTTCTGCCCCTCCCCTGCTTGTGCACTTTCTCTCAAATAAATAAATCTTTTTTTTAAAAAGTTAATGGATGGGTTATGGACATTGGGGAGGGTCTGTGCCGTGGTGAGTGCTGTGACAGGTGTAAGCCTGATGATTCACAGACCTGTACCCCTGGGGCAAATAATAATAAATAAAATAAAATAAAATAAAAAGTTAAAAAATTTAAATAAAAAAGAAAATAGATTCCTATTTCATGCCCCAAGCACAAATTATTTCAAAATAGATCATAAACTAAAATATAAGAATTAAAAGTATAAAAATCTTAGAAGAAAACATATGAATAAATCTTTATAATCTTTGATTAGCATTTAGATATGACACCGAAAGCACAAGGAAACAAAGAAAAAATAGGTAAACTGGCCTTCACCAACACTGAAAATTTGTGCTTGAAAAGACACCATCAAGAACTGAAAAGATAACTAATGGAATGGGAGAATATATTTAAAAATCATACACCTCACAAGGATTTGTATTTAAATAAACAAAGAACACTAACAACTCGACAAGAAGATAACCTGATTCAAAAAATGTGCTGATTTGAAAACACATTTCTTCAAAGAATACACACAAATGACACACACACACACACACACACACACACACACACACACACACACAGTGTTCAAACTCATGAATCACTGGAAAAATGCCCATCAAGACTATAGCAAGGTATTACTTCACGCATACTAAAATGTTTAAAATGAAAGGGACAGATAATAACAAATGTTGATAAGGATGCGGAGAAATTGGAATCTTCATTTATTGGTGGTGGAATTGTAAAACAATGCAGCCACTTTGGAAAACAGCTTGGTAGTTCAAAATATTAAGTATATATGACCTAGAAATTCCACTCACGGGCATATATCCAAGAGAAATGAACACGTATTTCACATAAAAATGTGTACACAAATATACACAGCAGCATTATTCATAATAACCAAAAAAAATGACAAGCTGGAGCATGAGAACCAGAATACCAAGAAGCAGAAACAAACCCAAAAGATGAATGAATAAATATGGATATTCATGCAATGTTGTTTTTAGCAATAAAAGGAGTGAAGTAATGGTACATGGTATAAGATAGATAAACCTTGAAAACATAATGTTAAGTGAAAGAGATCAGTCCCAAAATAGCACATATTGGTTGACTTCAATTTACATGAAGTATCTAGAGTAGGCAAATGGAGACAAAATAATTGATTAAGATTTTCAGGGAATGAGTAGAAAATAGGGAGTGATTTCCAATGGATACAAAGTTCTTTTAGGGGTGATAAAAATGTTGGTTCTAAAAATACATAACAGTCATGGTTATATAACTGTGTGAATATTCTAAAAAACAGTTTTTTTTCCTTTTTAAAAGGTGAGATTTGTAGTATACAAATTATTATTTTAATAAATATGTTATATAGAACAAAAAAATCAGTTGGGCATATGACATGGATCTGTTTCTGGTTCTTCTATTTGATTCTATTGATTTGTCTGTCTATTCTTCTGCCAATACCATTCTGACTACTATTGCTATACTATATATACTGTGTAGTATAGAGTATTATATACTATGCTACTTAAGTCAGAATGATTCCTCCCACTTTATTCTTCTAATTCAAAATTGTTCCAGCTATTCTAGGTCCCTACGGATTCCCATATTAATTTTAGAATATTTTTGTCTACAGTTACAAAAATTCTGCCTGTGATTTTGATAAAAATTATATTAAAGTTATAAATATATAAATGGCTATATCATGTTGTATTTCCCAAATGCATTTGGCCCTGAACTCCTTTTTTAGCAGAATAACTAATATGATACAGAATGCAATTTAGGAAATGCTCATTTAAATAAATTTGCCAATGACAGAACCAAATTTATAAATGGAATCTAAAGATGTCTGGCATCTATATCTAATTTCTGAGGACTGTCACAAATCCAAATTTTATTACAGGTGACTGATAAGATAATTTATTTAAAGTTATAATTTTTGGCTGTTTACATTCTATATATTTTTAAAAAGATTTGACCCTTTAAGAAATTTATCAGTCTATAATTTTCTGAACTGACAAGATCAGGCAGAGGTGCTAGAGGCCACTGTCTACTGGATAGAGGACCATAGTGAAACTATGATTTATATAAGGAAGTCAGCATTCCTAAGCTTGATCAGCAGAGTATGATGAGGGAAATATTCTAAATAACTAATGAACAGCAAGTGAAAAAAAAATGAGAAAGTTGACAGAGGAATAATCAAAAGTTTGTTGAATGTGGTGTTCCAAGATTCATTGTTTATGTACAACACCCAGTGCTCCATGCAGTACATGCCCTCCTTAATACCCACCACCAAGCTCACCCATCCCGCCACCCCCTCCCCTCTAAAACCTTCAGTTTGTTTCTCAGAGTTCATAATCTCTCATGATTGGTCTCCCCCTCCAATTTCCCCCAGTTCACTTTTCCTTTCCTTCTCCTAATGTCCTCCATGTTATTCCTTATGTTCCACAAGTAAGTAAAAACATATGATACTTGACTTTCTCTGCTTGACTTATTTCACTCAGCATAATCTCCTCCAGTCCCATCCATGTTGATGCAAAAGTTGAGTATTCATCCTTTCAGATGGCTGAGTAATCTTCTGTTGTATATATGGACCACATCTTCTTCATCCATTCATCTGTTGAAGGGCATCTCAGCTCTTTCCACATTTAGCGATTGTGGACATTGCTGCTATGAACATTGGGGTACATATGGCCCTTCTTTTCACTACCTCTGTATCTTTGGGACAAATACCCAGTAGTGCAATTGTCCGGTCATAGGGTAGCTCTATTACTGTGACTAACATAACACAATAAAAAAAAACTTAAAAAAATTTATTGGCTTTGGATCTTGTGACTTGGAGTGGCTTTCTCTCCACCTGTGAGTGTTCAAGTAATGAAACAAAGAGGCCATTAGGTTGCAGTGGTTTTAATGCCCTGGTAGCCTCTGCAGGTAAACAAAACCTCATCCAGAGTCAGTGCACATGAATCTGAGAAAATGAAATGTAAGAACAGCCACCACAAACAGCCAACTAGGCTTTTTCTAAAAGGCACTCTTTTAATCTACAGCCAATTAAATAATTTTCTTACTTTGTTTTTGTGTCTTCTTAGTAAGCCTCCCCCCTCACTCAAGGAATTACAGAACACCCATGAAAGAAATTGAAGAAGACACAAAAAGATGGAAAAACATTCCATGCTCATGGATTGGAAGAAAAAACATTATTAAAATGTCTATGCTGGGCATCTGGGTGGCTCAGTGGGTTAAAGCCTCTGTCTTCAGTTCCGGTCATGATCTCAGGGTCCTGGGATTGAGGCTGTCATCGGGCTCCCTGCTCAGCAGGGAGCCTGCTTCCTCCTCTCTCTGCCTGCTTCTCTGCCTACTTGTGATGTGATCTCTCTCTCTGTGTCAAATAAATAAATAAAATCTTTAGAAAAAAATAAAATAAAATGTCTATGCTGCCCAGAGCAATCTATACTTTCAATGCCATCCCAATCAAAATACCAGTGGCATTTGTCAAAGTGCTGGAACACACAATCCTAAAATTTATATAGAACTAGAAAAGACCCTGAATCACTAAGGAACTATTGAAAAAGAAAAACAAAGCTGGGGACATGATGTTGCCAGATTTCAAGCTTTATTACAAAGCTGTGATCACTAAGACAGCATGGTACTGGCACAGAAACAGACATATAGACCAATGGAACAGAGTAGAGAGCCCAGATATGGACCCTCAACTCTACGGTCAAATATTCTTCAACAAAGCAGGAAAAAACATCTAGTGGAAAAAAGACAGTCTCTTCAATAAATGGTGCTGGGAAAATTGGACAAGTATGTATAATACCATACACAAAGATAGACTCAAAATGGATGAAAGACCTCAACATGAGACAGGAATCCATCAAAATCTTAGAGGAGAACATAGGCAGTAGCCTCTTTGACATCGGCCATACCGACTTCTTTCAAGACACATCTCCAAAGGCAAAGGAAACAAAAGCGAAAATGAACTTCTGGGACTTCATCAAGATGAAAAACTTCTGCACATCAAAGGAAACAGTCAACAAAACAAAGAGGCAACCCACAGAACGGGAGAAGGTATTAGCAAATGACACTACAGACAAAGGGCTGATATCTAAGATCTATAAAGAACTTCTCAAACTCAACATCCATAAAACAGATAATCATGTCAAAAAATGGGCAGAAGACATGAACAGACACTTCTCAAATGAAGACATACAAATGGCTAGCAGACACATGAAAAAATGTTCATCATCATTAGCCATCAGGGAAATTCAAACCAAAGCTACACTGAGATACCACCTTACATCAGTTAGATTTGAGAAGATTAACAAGGCAGGAAACAATAAATGTTGGAGAGGGTGTGGAGAAAGCAAACTCTCTTATACTCTTGGTGGGAATGAAAGTTGGTGCAACTACTCTGGAAAATGGTGTGGAGATTCCTTAAAAAATTAAAAATAGAGCTACGTTATGACCAGGCAACCGCACTACTGGGTATTTAACCCAAAGATACAGCGGTAGGGAAAAGAAGGGCCATATGTACCCCAATGTTCATAGCAGCAATGTCCACAGTCTCTAAATGTGGAAAGAGTCGAGATGCCCTTCAACAGATGAATGGATGAAGAAGATGTGGTTCATATATACAACAGAAGATTACACAGCCATCTGAAAGGATGAATACCCAACTTTTGCATCAACATGGATAGGACTGGAGGAGATTATGCTGAGTGAAATAAGTCAAGCAGAGAAAGTCAAGTATCATATGTTTTTACTTACTTGTGGAACATAAGGAATAACATGGAGGACATTAGGAGAAGGAAAGGAAAAGTGAATTGGGGAAAATCGGAGGGGGAGACCAATCATGAGAGACTATGAACTCTGAGAAACAAACTGACGATTTTAGAGGGGAATGGGGTGGGGAGATGTGTGAGCCTGGTGATAGGTATTAAGGAGGGCATGTACTGCATGGAGCACTGGGTGTTGTACATAAACAATGAATCTTGGAACACTGCATCAAAAACTAATGATCTATTTTATGGTGACTAACATAACATGATAAAAAAAAAAGTTTGTTGGACCAGAAGTTAATAGACATTTATTTATTGGTCCTATTTATTAGTCTTATTCCTTGTTACTAACTAGATGTGTGAATTTAGGTCAGCTTCTTAATTTCCAGGCATTGCAGCTTCCTCCTACATATGATGAAATAGTCAGCATTTAGAAGTCATTATGGGAATAATATAGGAATTAGAAAAATTTAGGACTGAATCCTGACTCTGCTACTTCTTTACTCTTTGACCCTGGACAAGTTACATGATCTCCTTAAGCCAGCATCCTCACAAAGCTCATATGGGGATTAAATAAGATAATGCATATAAAGTACTTAGTGAACTAAAACAAAACATAGCTATTATCACTTAGCAACTGAATTCATTAATGATCAAAAGTACATGTTCTGAAATTAGACTGCCTTGGTTTTTATCCCATATCCATCATCTATTAGCCACTGAACTTCAGACAAATAACATAAATTTTCTGAACCTCAATTCTTTAATCTATAAAATGGAGAAAATAAAGTTTCTAAATCTTAAAGTTTTGGTGAAGTTTAAAATAATGCATTCAGGTAGAGATTTAAATTGGAACCAGATATGTATTAAGCAGTAATATCTGAGATAATCATTACTTAAAGATATTCATATAAAAATAGGCAGTTCCCATAGATTGGTAGTATTAGGCCTACAATCTAGTTAATGATTAATTATCATAGCTGTAAATCTTAATACACTTTGGGTAGTCAATAGATGAAGAAATGGACATAGAAACAGAGAGATGCTCAAATTAAGAGCAATTTTCAACAGTCTGCCATATGCAAGATGTAGCAACAGATACCACATGTATTATAGTGGACAAATACTTTCTAGTAGAACTGGGACTGTTACCCTCATTTCCCCTTGACCTTCATCTTTCTGCCAGGCTGCATTTCTCATAGTTTATATCCCAGTTTTCCACTGTCTCACATTCAGGCTTTTCTGTATTGGTTAATAAGTTAGGTTTATGTGGTGCTCCCAAAATTCACCTCAGACTGTTTGCACTTCTCCTGGGAGCAGTGGTCTTATGATTAGGTGCAGCAATATTTATAGATGGCAACACTACCTGTGCCACACACAATTTTCTGAAGCAGAATATTGTATCTTATTCAGGAAATGGGCTTTTTATCCTAAAGTAAAAATAATCCTTCTGCTTTGTGACATTGAGTTATTTATCTCAATATGAACTTGGAGAAAAAGTCCCATGCAGATGCATTACATATCTTTTCTCCAGGCTGGCTCATTATTATTTTAATTGGGACTTTAAGATCTAGGGATAATCCTTATTAGAAAAATAAAAGCATACTTCCAAATATACTTCTGTTGTACTGCCCACCTACAGTGGCCAGTTAAAATACAGAATTCACAGCAAAAAATGAATTTCTAATAAATAGCAGTTTTTAAGTATAAGATACCATATATATTGCAAAGGACATACATATTAATTTTTATCTGCAACTAAAATGTAACTGTGTCCTATATTTTTATTTTCTAAATATGGCAATCCTAGGATCCAGCAGACTGAAATTATTTAATAGCTTTTTCTTTCACTATCTCTAAACTCAAAAAGACAGAGAATGTATCTGTCTTATGCATAATTTTTCCTAGTGTCCATCACAGAACCTGACATATTATAGACATTTAAATGTATATATGGATTAAAATGAAATAGATGAAAAATTATTTAATCAAAGACATTAAGTTTTCAGGAAAGAAAATGTTTAATTAGAAATTTAGATCCTATTGGATAATCATGTAACTTTAGGATAACTCCTACAGAAAGTAAAAAAGAAAGAGTATGACAGTCTAGTCACTCATATTTGGGAAAATCTCCTCTAGCAATCAGTGGTGTAACGTATGCCAAAGCCACAGAACCTAGAACATTCATGTTAGCTTATAAAATAACTAATAACCCTAATGTTTCATCATCCATTCAGGTATCATTAACTCACCAGAACTCTTTTTTCCTTTTTTCACTTGTTAGAAAAATTCATGATGCTGGTTCTAAAAGAATTTTGGACCATGAGTGGCAGTCTCAATTCATGTGAAAATTTTCAGTGTGATTTTCTAGTATGCTTTTTATAGTGTGCTTAAATTCTTTGACTACATTGTGAGACTTTTAAATTCACAAGCAAAAATAAAAAAAAAGAAGCAAAACTTCTATAGTAAAATATTAGCCCATGTTAAATGGGATGAAACCAGAATTTGGGGTCTGCAATGAGAAGAGATGGGACCTAAGGTGTATAAGTACACAAGGTATGGGTATTGGTAATATTATATTGAGCACACTGGATCTATCTGAGAGGAAGACTGAGTCCTAGGCAAAAGGACTTACAAAAGAATATCAGAAGTTATTTACAAGTATGAGAAACATACATTTATATCCCTTTGGGTGATCACCATAAAGTTTACAGGAGGTAGTAAGTTATTTAGCTACTTTTGTCAGATGAGAAACTATCCCTCGTTTATCTCAAAGGAATATTCTGATTTTACTTAAGTAAACCAACCCTCCTCCATTTCATATTATCTTAGTATGCTGTCATTCAAAGTGTTTTGTTCTCCACAGCAAAATGTGGGCAGCTGAACAACCTAATTCAGATTCCTTACCTCAAATTTGAATCTTACTTGTGTGATACAAAGACTGAAATGTGTCACATTTCATTCATTCATCCTTACATACTGCTCTGAAGAGAATATAAATTCCAAATACCCAGATCCAAGAGATGTTCCAGCTTCTGGGAAATCCTTCTAAAACATTCCTCTTTGCCTGAGTTAGCAAGAATGTTCTGTGCTTGAATCCATGAGTCCTATCTAATACAACAGTTATTAGTCTAGTGGGGATAAATTCTGAGTGTAGAGTGGATGGGAATTATTTCTATCACAGCTGAGTGGTATTAGCACTGTATAGTATTTGCACACTTGAAATTCCATGGGAGCTTTTAGTAAGGAGTAACACTAGTGCCCAGAAGTAGCCCCAGTAACACAAGCATTTGGGAAGCACTATCTCTTATTTCCAAGTACAAATGCCTGTAAAGAGCTAGAATAAGAGAGGAAGAAATATGGTGAATGTCACATAGTAGCTCAGATGATGTTACCTGCTTATTTACAGAGCTGTGGGGGGGATATTTTGAATGAAGAATGAGCTAGATGTCTTATAATAAGGGTGTGATAGTTATTAAGCTTTATTATCTAAGCTCCAAACCACTCTTATAGGGGGTTCTTGGTGAAGCACAAATGTTTTACCAAGGGGTTCTCTATTAGGCTCTGGTAATGAATGGTGCTAAAGAGAAGCTACAAAGATAAAAGGACTTATTCCTTTCTCTTCTGATTTCTACACCTGTCAGAATCTCCTGAGCA
Organism: Ailurus styani; assembly: GCA_002007465.1. Classification (NCBI taxonomy): domain Eukaryota; kingdom Metazoa; phylum Chordata; class Mammalia; order Carnivora; family Ailuridae; genus Ailurus; species Ailurus styani. The sequence continues at coordinate 667,734 of LNAC01000371.1, read as the reverse complement.
ACTGTTCCTTCATACCAGCAGGACCTGTTATTCCAAGTTTCCATTTTTCCCTCAGAGTCCCAGAACAAATCTTATAGAGTTCTTTTTGAAATGTAGCACCAGCTGACCAATGTGTGCTTTTCATTCTGAGTATCAGCTATGCATGATCCCACCACTGGGCTTCTGAAGCACCAATTCAAATCGGGCCATGCTCAGAGGTCTGGTTCTTAGTTACACAGAGGACTTAGAGGTCTGGTTCTTAGTTGCACAGAGGCTTTTCTTGCTCCTGAGTACTAGAATCAGTTAGTCCCCACATTTCTGAGGTCTATCTGCAAACTCTACAAATCCACTCCTGTATGCTTCAAGGTTCTAAATGTCACAGTGTTATCCTTTTGTTTCTAATTTCCTAAGAATGCTGGTTGCTTCTGGATGTTAGTATCTCTGTCACTTCCAAGTTCTCTTCTTGCCTTTCCAGTCTTTTAATGTCAATTTAACCAATTCCTTCCATAGGACACTTACTGTGAAATAACTGAGGTGTATATAATTTCTTGAATCTATTTTCTTGACTGAACACTTATAGTTTTATTATATATTATCTATCTCTCATCTATCTCCTATCTATCTATCTATCTATCATCTATCTACCTATCATCTATCTATCTAATCTATAGTGGTTCTACCAAATAGACCCTCAGAGAAGATTCTGAGATTAATGTGATTGTAGTTTAGACCTTTAACACAATCAGAAACAAACTGCCAGTTGTTCTTGTTTCCACTGCTATGTAATAAATTACCCCATAACTTAACTGTATAAAACAACAATTTTATTTTATGATTTTGTGGTCAAGTACTTGGGAAAGTATCATCTGGTTGATTCTTGCATATAGGGTGTCATGAATTTCCAGTCAGATGTCAACAGGGCTACAGTAATCTGAAAGCTCAACTAGCCTTAAGGTTTTAGGCCAGAAACTGGCAAATGTTTTCCCCAAAGGGAAAAATAGTAGATATTTTCGGTTTTATGGACTTCCTAGTTTCCACCATAACTACCCAATTCTGCCACTTTAGTACAAAAGCAGTCACAGAAAATAGAAATGGATGTCTTTATTTATTTTAATAAGATAGTTTGGAAAATAGGGCCATGGTTTGCTAATCCCTACCCTAGATGGATCTTTCAGGTGAATGGTAATTATTGCTCGCTATAACCTGAGGATTAATCTGGATGTTCGCAGGAACACTTGTATTTGAATCCTACATAATAGTTGGCTTAGAGTAGTTAAGAATCTTGGTAACAGGCTTCGCCCATTTCAAAAGAACAAGATGAATGATCCTCATTCCTTTTGGACTATGGAAAGCTAAAAATAACTATGCTCTCACTCAAAGATCATTGCCATTATCAACAACAACAACAACAACAAAAGGATAAATTAACAAAAGAATGGAAAAGAAATATATGACAAAAAATGATGGCTAATAGCATTCAAAAAGCTAATAACAGAAACAAAATCACAGAGCCAGAAAGCTCAGAAAATAGCAAGGTAAACAACAACAACAAAAAAAACCCTTACACATATTGTAATAACACTTCAGAAAAACAGAGAAAAAAATATATTGAAAATAGTCATAAAAAGGGATACCTTGGAGAAGGAAGATGGCAGAGGAGTAGGGGACCGATTGTCATCAGGTCTCAGAAATTCACCCAGATAGTTGTCAAACCATTCTGAACACCTACAAATTCTACAGGAGATTGAAGAGAAGAAGAGTAGCAATTCTAAGAACAGAAAATTGATCACTTTCCGGAAGGTAGAACATACAGAGAAGTGAATCTGAAGAGATGGGAAGATAGACCTCCGAGGGAGGGTCCAGCTCCCAGCAAGTGAGAGAGCAACAGAGCACAAAATTGGAACTTTGAGAAGTCTGTTCCACTGAGGGATGTCGCCTCAGAGGTTAAGTGGGGGGTGAAGCCCTCGCAGGGACAGTGTGGTCTCAGGGGGGACACAAAAAGACCCCGTGTTTTTGTGTTTGAGCATGACAGAGCTCCCAGGTATCAGAGAGGAGAAGCCAACTGGAGAGATGGAGCCAAGCTGAGAAGGTGTCTCTCAGCTCAGTATTACCTTGGGCCATGATCCAAAGCACAGTTGGGCCACTGTTCTTTGAGCGGGCACCCCACGGGTGGCAGACCTGGAGAGAACCCCTCCTTCCTCCTCTGGAAGGGGCAGCATGGGAGCATCTGCAGGAATCTGCAGGGTTTGGAGATTTTAAATGGGGCTGCTGCCAGAGATGGAAACACTTGGTCACAGCCTGGGTGAACTCAGAGTGCAGCCAGAGACCAGGGAGACAGGAGATACTGACTGCTTTTCTCTGAGGATGCACTGAGGGGTAGGTCCCGAGCTCTTGGCTCCTCCAGGTCAGAGATTAGGAGACCACCATTTTAAGTCCCGTCCTCCAAAGCTGTATGGAAAGCGTTCAGGGAACAAACACTCCCAAGAGTGAACCCGAGCTGATTACTTAGCCTGATCCCTGGCGAGGGCGGTGCAATTCTGCCTCAGGTAAAGACACATGAGAATCACAGCCACAGGCCCCTCCCCCAGAAGATCAGCAAGAACATCCAGCCAAGGCCAAGTTCACAGATTGCTGAGAATTGTGGAACTCCAGAGCCAGGGGAAAGCAATGTCGAGAATTCATGGATTTTTCCCCATGATCCTTTAGTCATTTGAAGATAAATTCATTGATTTTATTTTTTTCTTACCCTTTTAAATTTTTTCTCTTTCCTATTTTAACATTTTTAACTATTATATCTTATCAACACTTTAATCTTTTTAAATTTTCATTGTTATACTCATATTTTATCCCTTCATTGTATTTAACCTTATTTTTTGTATACATATAGGGTCTGTTCACTTCACCAGTCTAATAGATGATATATATACAGAGATAGATATAGAGACAGAGTCAGAGACAGAGATATAGAAACAGAAATAGATAATATAGATATAGATAGATACAGATATAAATATAGGGTATTGTTTTATTTTGTTTTGTTTGTTTGTTTTTCCCTCTTTCTTCTCCCCCCAGTTTCAGGTCTCTTCTAATTAGGTTAGTGTAAATTTCTCTGGGGTCAATGCTACCCTTTAGTATTTTGTTCTCTCATCCATCTATTCTTGTCTGCATAAAATGACAAGATGAAAAAAATCACTACAAAAAAAAAAAGAACAAGAGGCAGTAATGATGGTTAGGGACCTAATCAATGTGGACATTACTAATATGACAGAACTAGAGTTCGGAATGACGATGATCAAGGTGCTGGCTGGGCTTGAAAAAAGCATGAAAGGTAATAGACAAATCCTCTCTAGAGAGAGAAAAACCCTTTCTGGAGATATAAAAGAACTAAAATCTAACCAATCTGAAATAAAAAAAAAAGCTATTAATGAGGTGCAGTAACAAATGGAGGCTCTTACTGCTAGGATAAATGAGGCAGAAGAGAGAAGTAGTGATATAGAAGACCAAATGACAGAGAATAAAGAAGTAGAGGAAAAGAGAGACAAACAACTACTGGACAATGAGGGGAGAATTTGAGAGGTAAGTGGTACCATAAAATGAAATGATATTAGAATAATTGGGATCACAGAAGAAGAAAGAGAGAGAGGGACAGAAGGTATATTGGAGTAAATTATAGTAGAGAATTTCCCTAATTTCATGAAGGGAACAAGCATCAAAATCCAGAGGCACAGAGAACACCCCTCAAAATCAATAAAAATAGGTCCACACTTGGTCATCTAATAGTAAAACTTACAAGTCTTAGTGACAAAGAAAAAATCATGAAAGCAGATCGGGAAAAGAGGTCTATAACATACAATGGTAGAAATATTAGATTGACAACAGACCTACCCACAGAGACCTAGCCAACCAAAAAGAATTGTAATGATATATTCAGAGCACTAAACAAGAAAAATATGAAGCCAAGAATACTATATCCAGCTAGCCTCTCATTGAAAATAGAAGGAGAGATAAAAAGCTTCCAGGACAAACAAAAACTAAAGGAATTTACAAACACCAGGCCGGCCCTACAGGAAATATTAAAAGGGATCCTCTAAGCAAAGAGAGCCTAAAAGAAACAGAACAGAAAGGAAGAGACACAATATACAATAACAGTCACCTTACAGGCAATACAATGGGTCTAAATTCATATCTCTCAATAGGTACCTTGAATGTAAATGGACTAAATGGCCCAACTAAAAGACACAGGGTATCAGAATGGATAAAAAAACAAGACCCATCAATATGCTGTCTACAAGAAACTCATTTTAGAGTCAGAGACACCTCCAGATTTAAAGTGAGGGGGTGGAAAACAATTTACCATGCCAATGGACAGCAAAAGAAAGCTGGAGTGGCAATCCTTATATCAGATAAATATAAGTNAACTAGACTTTAAGGCAAAGAATATCATAAGAGATGAAGAAGGACACTATATCATACTAAAAGGATCTGTCCAACAAGAAGATCTAACAATCATAAATATCTATGCCCCTAACATGGGAGCAGCCAATTATATAAACCAATTAATAACAAAATCAAAGAAACACATTGACAATAATACAATAATAGTAGGGGACTGGAACACCCCNGGGGACTTGAACACCCCCCTTACTGAAATGGACAGATCATCAAAGCAAAAGATCAACAAGGAAATAAAGGCTTTAAATGACACCCTGGACCAGTTGGACATCACAGATATATTCAGAACATTCCATCCCAAAACAACAGAATACACATTCTTCTCCAGTGCACATGGAACATTCTCCAGAATAGACCATATTCTGGGTCACAAATCAGGTCTCAACCGGTACCAAAAGATGGGGATCATTCCCTGGATATTTTCAGTTCATAATGCTCTGAAACTAGAACTCAACCATGAAAGGAAGTTGGAAAGAACTCAAATACATGGAGGCTAAAGAACATCCTACAAAAGAATGAATGGGTGAACCAGGAAATTAAAGAAGAATTGAAAAAATTCATGGAAACAAATGAAAATGAAAACACAACTGTTCAAAATCTTTGGGACACAGCAAAAGCAGTCCTAAGAGGAAAGTATATAGCAATACAAGCCTTTCTCAAGAAACAAGAAAGGTCTCAAGTACACAATCTAACCCTACACCTAAAGGAGCTGGAGAAAGAATAGCAAACAAAGCCTACACCCAGCAGGAGAAGAGATATAATAAAGATCGGAGCAGAAACCAATGAAATNCAATGAAATAGAAACCAAAAGAACAGTGGAACAAATCAATGAAACTAGGAGCTGGTTCTTTGAAAGAATTAATAAGATTGATAAACCCCTGGCCAGACTTATCCAAAAGAAAAGAGAAAGGACTCAAATTCATAAAATCATGAATGAAAGAGGAGAGATCACACCCGACACCAAAGAAATACAGACAATTATAAGAACATACTATAAGCAACTCTATGCCAGCAAATTTGAGAATCTGGAAGAAATGGATGCATTCCTAGAGACATATAAGCTACCAAAACTGAACCAGGTAGAAATTGAAAACCTGAATAGACCCATAACCAGTAAGGAGATTGAAGCAGTCATCAAATATCTCCCAACAAGAGCCCAGGGCCAGATGGCTTCCCAGGGGAATTCCACCAAACATTTAAAGAATTAATACCTATTCTCCTGAAATTGTTCCAAAAAATAGAAATGGAAGGAAAACTTCTAAACTCATTTTGTGAGGCCAGCATTCCCTTGATCCCAAAACCAGACAAAAACCCCCTCAAAAAGGAGAATTACAGACCAATATCCTTGATGAACATGGATGCAAAAGTCCTTAACAAAATACTAGCCAATAGGATCCAACAGCACATTAAAAGGATTATTCACCACAACCAAGTGGTATTTCTTCCTGGGCTGCAAGGTTGGTTTAACATTCGCAAATCAATCAGTGTGATACAAGTCATTAATAAAAGAAAGAACAAGAACCATATGATCCTTCAATAGATGCTGAAAATGCATTTGACAAAGTACAGCATCCTTTCTTGATGAAAACTCTTCACAGTGTAGGCATAGAGGGTACATACCTCAATATCATAAAAGCCATTCATGAAAAACCCACAGCAAATATCATTCTAAATGGAGAAAACCTGAGTTTTCCCCCCTAAAGTCAGGAACACAGGAGGGCTGTCCACTATCACCACTGCTATTCAACATAGTACTAGAAGTCCTAGACTCAGCAATCAGACAACAGAAAGAAATAAAAGGCATCCAAATCAGCAAGGAAGAAGTCAAACTCTCACTCTTTGCAGATGATATGATACTTCATGTGGAAAACCCAAAGGGCTCCATTCCAAAACTGCTAGAACTCATACAGAATTCAGTAAAGTGTCAGGATATAAAATCAATGCACAGAAATCAGTTGCATTTCTATATACCAACCACAAAACAGAAGATACAGAAATTAAGGTGTCGATCCCATTTACAATTGCACCCAAAATCATAAGATACCTAGGAATAAACCTAACCAACACCCATAAAACAAATAATCCAGTCAAGAAATGGGCAGAAGACATGAACAGATATTTCTCCAAAGAAGACATCCAAATAGCCAACAGACACATGAGAACGTGCTCAACATCGCTTGGCATCAGGGAAATACAAATCAAAACCACAGTAAGATACCACCTCACACCAGTCAGAATGGCTAAAATCAACAAGTCAGTAAATGACAGACGTTGGCGAGGATGTGGAGAAAGGGGAAACCTCCTACACTGTTGGTGGGAATGCCAACTGCTGCAGCCCCTCTGGAAAACAGTATGGAAGGTCCTCAAAAAGTTGAAAACAGAGTTACCCTATGACCCAGCAATCGCACTACTGGGTATTTACCCTAAGATACAATGGTAGTGATCCTCGGGGCACATGCACCCGAATGTTTATAGCAGCAATGTCCACAATAGCCAAACTATGGAAAGAACCTGATGTCCATCAACAGATGAATGGATAAAGAAGAAGTGGTATATATATACAATGGAATACTATGCAGCCATCAAAAGAAATGAAATCTTGACATTTGCAATGATGTGGATGGAACTAGAGGGTATTATGCTAAGCGAAATAAGTCAATCAGAGAAAGACAATTATCATATGATCTCTCTGATATGAAGAACTTGAGGGGCAGGGTGGGGGTTCATGGGGAGTAGGGAGGGAAAAATAATGAAACAAGATGGGATGGGGAAGGAGACAAACCATAAGAGACTCCTAATCTCACAAAACCAACTGAGGGTTACTGGGGGGTGGGAGGGTAGGGATAGGGTGAATGGGTTATTGACACTGGGGAGGGTTTGTGCTTTGGTGAATTCTGTGAAAGGTGTAAGCCTGATGATTCACAGACCTGTACCCCTGGGGCAAATAATAAAAAAATTAAAAAAAAGGTATACCTTACCTATAAAAGAACAAGAATTAGAGTGAAATTTTTATCAGAAGTCAAAAAATAAGAGAATAAAGTATAATACTTAAATTTTGAAAGAAAAATCCAGAATTTTGCACCAGCAAAAATTATCCCATAAAATTATAAAAGAAATAGACTTTTCCAGACAAATAAAAACAGTAGGAATTCATTACTAGCAGACTTACTCCATAAGAAATGTTAAAAGAAGTTCTTTGGGAGAAGGAAATGGTATATATGCAAAACAGATCTACATAAAGAAAGGTAGAACACCAAATAGGAAATAACATAAGGTAAAATATTTTTTCTTAACTAATCTAAAAATGTTTGAAATAATATTAACGGGGTGATTATAACATAAGGATAAGTGAAATTAATAATATTGATGTTTGAATGAAGGGATTGGAAATGCTCTAATATTACATCATAAGATATCTGCACTCCTTGTGAGTACAGTGTAGTAATGGTGTAGTAAAAGTGCATGAACTAGGTATAAAATGTATATTGAAAATTCTAGAACCATTTAAAATTTTAAAAGAAGTATAACTGATATACTAAAAGAGGAAATAAAATGTAATAATAGCAAATGCTCAATTATAGCCAGAGAAGATAGAAAGTGAGGTAAAAAACAAAACAAAAACCAAAGAACAAATACTACATATAGAAAGAAGTTACAAATATGGTTGATAGTAATACAGCTATACTAATAATCACTTTAAATGTGAAAGGTCTAAATGCATCTACTAAAAGGCAGAGATTGGAAGATTAAACAGAAACAAAAAAAAAAACAAGGCCTAACTGTATGTTTAAAATTTTTTTTTTAATTTTGTTTTACAAACACTTGTGTCTAGGGCTGTCTTTTCAATAGATCACAGTGAGGGAGCTGCTCTGCTACATATGAAACCCTGATCCAGAAGCAGGTCATCTAACAAATGAATTTTAAAGATAAAGTATCAGAGAGGTTGAATATAAAGAAACAGAAGAAGATATACCATGTTAACATTAACCAAAAGATCTTAAGAAAGCCAAAGGAGCTGTATTAATTTTCAACAAAGTGGATTTTAGAACATGAAAAATTACATGGCTTAAAAAGGGGAATTACTTTAGAATAAAAGGGAAAATCTTCCAAGGAGGTAACATAATGGTCTTTCACATGTATGTCCCTAACAACAGTGTGTCATAATATGTAAGCCAAAAACTGAAAGAACTGACAGGAAGAAAAGACAAATCCACTGCTATAGTTTGAATCTTCAGGACTTCTCTTTAAGTAAATGATAGATCAAGCTGGCAGAAAATCAGTAAGGACATAGTTGACCTGAATAGCATTATCAATCAACTTGACCTAATTGACATTTATAGAATATGCCTTTTGACAACAGCAGGTTACACGTTCCTCTCAAGCTCATATGGAATTTGAATGAATATGTAATAAAGATTTCATTCTGGGCCAAAAACATACTTTAACAAATTTAAGATGATAAAATCATGCAAAGCATGTTCTCAGACCATAATGCAATTAAACTAGAAATTAGAAAGTGGAAAAAATATCCAAATATTTAGAGATTAAGTAACAAAGTTCTAAATAACCTTTGGATCGAAGTGAAGGTCACTTTGAGGAAAAAAAAATATTTAAATGTTTTAAATTTAAACAAAAATTAAAATTTGACTTAAAAGCTGCAGGATATTGTGAATGTAGTACTTATAGGGGAATTTATACCACTAAATACATATTTTAGAAAAGAAGAAAGATCTAATATCAATAATCTAAACTTAAATTTTAGGACTAGTGAAGAGCAATTTAAGACTAAATCAAGAAGAAAATAAATAATAAAAATTAGAGAATAAATCAATAAAAATAGTGCAGAAATTATAAACAGATTAAAAAATAAAGAAGATCAATGAAACAAAAAATCTTGTTCTTTGCAAACATAATTGATAACACTCTATCCAGTTTGATAACAACAAAAAACACAAATCACCAATAACAAAATGAAAGAGGGACCATTACTGGCCCCATGGACATAAAAAAATTATAATAGAGGAATACAACAAACAACTCTATGTTCACAAGTTTGGTAACTTAAATGAAATGGGCCAATTTTTTAACCATGCAAGCTACCAAAACTTAGACCAGGAGAAATTGATCTAAGCAAGCCTACATCTACTAAAGAAATTGAATCAAAAATGAATACATCTTCAAAAAAGAAAACACCTAACCTTGATGGTTTCTCTAGTAAACTCTACCAAATATTTACAAAGAAATATTTTTTTCATGTCTGCTTTTGGTTCAGGTCATGATCCTGACGATCCTGAGATTGAGCGCCTATGTTGGGCTTCCTGCTCAGCGGAGAGCTTGTTTCTCCCTCTCTAGCTCCCTCATGCTTGTGTTCCTTCTCTTGCTGTCTCTCTCTGTCATAGATAAATAAAAACTTAAAAAAAAATATTTTTTCCAAAAATAAAATAAGAGGGAACACTTCCCAACTTATAAGGTCAGCCTTACCTGATACCCAATCATCTAAAGATATTACAAATAAGGAAAAGTACAGATCAAAATCTCATACACATAAATGCAAAATTCTCAACAAAAGATCAGAAAATTGAATCCAACTATGTAGAAAAATACTACACCGTGACTAAATATAATTTATTCCAAGTATGCAAGACTGGTTCAACACTCAAAAATCATCAATTCAATCCACTATAACAGACTAAAAAAAAAAGCATATGATTATATCAATTGATGCTGGAAAGTATTTGACAAACTACATAGTAATTCATGATAAAAACTCTAAGCAAACTAGAAATAGAAGGGAACATTCACATTTTGTTATAAAAAATCTAACGCCCCTGAAAAAAATCCCCTACAGTTAATATTATATTGAATGGTGAGAAATTAGTTATTTTAGGGGATGGCAGCAATTTAAATAGATGAAGCACTAGGGATTTTTTAGAGTGTTCAACTGTTGTGTATGCTCTAAAGTTATGGATACACAAAAATATTTATCAAAACTCATAGTACTTTGAACACAAAGACAACTTGAATATATGGAAAATTTTAATTTGTTCAATTCAGTATACATTTACAGCATTATTATAATTGTTAGCCTATACCTGTGTAGGGGGAAAATTATCAACTAAAGTGTTATTCTTATGTATATTTCCTTTTGTTTTAGTTTTACTGATTGCACGTATTTCCAAAATAACTCAGAACAGCATCACTCTATCCACATCCTTCAGTAAGGTGATTTCATATATTTTTAATACAGTTACATTGTTGTGTCACATTCTGCATTAACCCATACTTTGGGTTAAAAATCTAGTATTTTATTATTTATACAAAGTATAAAATAAATATCCATATACTTACACAAATATTCAATATTGATACTAATTAATATATGATTGAATAAACAAACAGGGAAGAATGCACAAATCTCCCATATAGAATAAGATCAAATGACTTATGGAGATTCATTGCCCTCAGAGAGGTGGAACATGGCTCTTCATTCCTTAGGTGTAGGCTATGCATAGTCACTATATCCTTTCACAAAAGTACAGTAAAAAGGGGGATTGGGGCTCTTTATAGTATATAAATACGGCATACAGTACCTCAGCCATGTGATCAAGCTAACAGCAACAATGATAAGTCATGCTGACAGCAGGTATCCTGGATATAATAAAAACATGGCACTTTACTTCTATATATTTTTTTCTATTAAAATTGCATAACTCTGATGGAATAATGAAAAAAAAAATCAGACAAATCCCACCTGGGTGGGATTCTAAAAACACATGAAAAGTATTCCTCAAAAATGTCAAAGTCATCAACAACAAAGTAAATGTGAGAAACTGTCACAGTAAAGGGTAGCTGAGGAAGGTATTAAGATTAAATATAACATGATATCCACAAAGGGATCTTAGAACTGAAAAACTGAAAAAGGATGTTAGATAAAAACTAAAGGAACCTCAAAAAAAAAAACCCATGAACTTTAATTATTAATAGTATATCAGTATTGGGTCATTAATTTTAACAAATATATCATAAAATTTAAGTTGTTAAAAATGGGCAAATTTAGGACAGGACATATTATAACTCTCTGTACCATCTTTGAACTTTATTTAATAAATAAATAAATAGGGACACCTGGGTAGCTCAGTTGGTTAAATGTCCAACTTTTGATTTTGGCTCAGGTCATGATCTCATGGTCATGAGATTGAGCCCTGAGTCAGGCTCCACACCCAATTTAAGATTAGATTTTCTCCTTCCTCTTCTGACCTTCCCCTACCCCTGCCCATGCATTCTCTCTCTCTCAAAGAAATAAAAATTAAAATAAAATAAAAAATTAAAATAAATAAAACACAGACCAAATGACTACTAGGTAGAATACTATAGTAGACATTTAACTGCATAGTGCATCAAATCAAATGACCATTAAATTTCTTTACATGATTTTTTAGTGAACTTGTATCCTTTATAGCTTGTTTTGATAGTCAAACACTGAAAAATATGGGAAATATGTGCATATGCCAAACTCAAAATTAAAAATAGAGAAATAATTAGGTAACAAAAAAATCTTAATTAGAGAAATGAGATATAGAGACAACCATGTGACCTGAACTCCTAAAGAGAAGTGGAATTCCTGAAGTGGTTCACCTGTGGGCACCACAAGACTGCCATCAGGAAAGAAGAAATCAGCCAGAATTTTAATGAATTTTTAAAGGCCAAGTATAACCTTGAGTTAGTTCAGAAAAGTAGGGGTTGAGAACTCCAGACACAGAAGAGTTTATATACACTTAGAGCTCTTTTCCTTAAGCCTGTACCTGGTGCTCCTTAGAAAGATTTTGTGTAGGACAGGATACCTGAAAAAGTCCCCTTTGGTGATGCAAACCTGATCTGATCAGCAACTGCTAAGGGCAAGGTACCTATCACACCTTCTTCCCTCGACCTTTCTCTCCTACAAGGAAAAGCTTTATGTTCCATTTGGACAGGACATGCCCACCCAAGACCAATGAAAGATACTAGGCAGAGTTGGATGCCATGGTGAAGAGAGGTAAATATACTAAGAAGTTCCACATCCAGAAGCCCGTACATGCAGGACTAGCCTAAAACTTTGTCTGGGCTACAATAACAGGTAACTCCTCACTCCCACCTTAAGAATACAATAGCCTACTGCTGAGGAACGGACAAGAGCATGGAGAGATATATCTCTTCTATAGCAGGGATGTGCAGGGATGACTGAAAGCCAAGGATAAAGCACAATCACTGAACAAATCCCTCTGGTGCTCCAATTCATACCTTAAGCACAGAAAAATAGCACCTCGCCTCAAGAGTACTTTGAAGTTCACGGTACATGTGGATAATGATAACAACAACAAAACCCAAACCCAACTCATTTCTTTTTTCTGGCCTAACACTAAAATCATGCAAGGACTACCTATGTTGCTTTCTACTTGTTACCAATAAGTCATTTAGTTCAGTCAAGATAAAACAAATATATATATATATTGAGACCTGGACTCCACCTGTCTTTAGCAAGAGTGTCAAAGAAATGGTGAAGATGTTTTAAAGCCACCAGACTTACAATCCATGGCATGTGGTAGCATCCTAATTGATAAATTTATCATCTGTATTTTGTGTGTTTTGAAACACCAACAAAAGCAAGTACACTGGTATATAAAGTAATCATTGCATTTAACCAATAAGATAAATATATCTTATTAGAGAACACTGGAGAGCTTCCATGAAAAAAAATGATAAGAAAATGATGAACTTCATTCTTAAAACTCTCAACTAAATTGTCATAAATTAGTCATAAACACAGAACAGACAGTCATTATGGTGGTCCTAACAGACCTCCTTTTTTTTTTTTTTGGTCCTTCTAGACTTCAGGCTGACCTCAGGGAAAATCAGATATAGAACTTAATTGATAGGTTGTAAAATAGAAAGGAAAGTTAGTTTCACAGCTACACCAGTTTCTCATATAAAAACTGAGCATTGTTTAGGAAGGAGTGGGACCCTGAGGCTTGGACTTGGAATATCTGGTTAGACACATATGATACTGGAAAATCTTGACCCCTTAAGTTACTCAGAAATTTCTTTGCATATGGAAGGGACCTGCCATCAAGTGTCTGAGAAGTGTTCTTTATCTTTTTTGAAGACACTTTGATGACCTTGCCTAGAACAGTTGACGGAAGAGGTGCTGAGTCCTCTTAAGATCAACTCTAACCATCTCTCATTGTCACCAGACCCATGTTATGGGTCAGATCTCAGTATGTATCAGTGGGATGTATCTTAGTATGGAGGAGTAACAAGTTTGACAGAGGAGGCAATATCTCATACACCAAAATAATTGCAACAACTCCCTATTTTATGTCAGCAGAAACTAGAGAATATGTGTTAATTAATGCTAAGGATAGGAGATAGAGGAAAAAGGAAATTTGCATGTTGAATGTCTTAATGGGGCTCACCTATCACAGTTTGTAAAGTTAGTATTTTAGCTTATTCCATCAGAAATATCTTGGAGGAGAGGAAGATGGTGGTGGAATATGAGGACTCTGGGCTCACCTCCTCCCAAACTAGATAACTACCACATCATCCTATATACTCTAGAAATTGACCTGAAGATTGACAAAACAAACTCCACAACAAAAGGGGGAGAGGAGACCACATCAAAGAAGGTTGAAAATGTGAAGACTTAGTATAAGGGAGAAACAGATTGCAGGTGCTGTGGAGGGGAAAGAAGCAGACAGCTCAGAAACAATAATCTGAAGAGTTCCTGGGGCACACAGTGGTGAGATTATTTGCTCTTCTTGGAGTTCATCCCTGAGAGGTATCATTGACTGAGACACATCTCCAGGAACAAATAAGGTGGCCTGTGCCATTTCCCTTCCCTGACACCTGCATGAAGCAGGGCAGTCTCAACACTGGCTGCTTAACTTGCATACACCAGGCCCCACCTTCCTGCACTTTGATAAAACTTCCCTTTCCAGTCAAGCATGTGTCAGTCCCAGCATGGTGAGCCCCTCCCACAGAAGACCAGAACAAACTCCTGCCCATACCATGTCTCCGGACCAGAGAGTTCTGCTGGGCCTCAGTTCTGATGAAAGTGGTGTCAGCTCTCATTTCACAAGCAGACCAGAGCATATCTAGTTAAGACTCATCATATTCAGGCCAGTGACCAAATACTGTCCAGCAGGTGAGGAGCACCTCTGCAGACAAGTAGGCTGAAAAAGCACACACAACACACACCAGAGACACACCCATAAGTGCCAGGGTCTGGGCACTACATGACTTCTTCTTCATAAGACCATTATTTTCAGAAGCAGGAGACATAACTGGCTTTTCTAACATATAGAAGAAGACAGATACTTAAAAAAAATCTGAAGACAGAGGAATTTACCCCAAGTGAAAGAACAAGGTAAGGCCTTGGCCAGGGATCTAAGTGAATCAGATATATGTAACATGCCTGATGGAGGATTTAAAGCAACAATCATAAGGATACTCACTGAGCTTGAGAAAAGAAGACATCAGTGAGCACTTACCATGGAGATAAAAGGGTTAAAAAGGAATCAATCAGAGATGAAGAATGCAATCAATAAGTTTGGAAACAGATTTGATGCAATGAACAGCAGGCTGGAAGAAACAAAGGAGTGAATTAGCATCCTAGAAGACAAAATAATGTAAAGCAATGAAGCTGAACAAAAGAAAGAAGAAAGAAGAATTCTGCAACATGAGAATAGACTTAGGAAAATCAATGACTCCATCAAACATAATAACATTCATATTTGAGTCCTAGAAAAAGAACGGAGAGAAAAGGGAGCAGAAAAATCATTTGAAGCAATAGTAGCTGAAAACTTTCCTAATCTGAGGAGGAAACCAGCATCTAGATGTGAGAGGCACTGAGAATACCCACCAAATCCACAAATGTGGGTCAATATCAAGGCATATTTTGTAATTAAATTTGCAAAATACAGTAATAAAGAAAAATATTATGGACAGTAAGAGAAAAGTAGTCCTCAACTTACAAGGGAAAACACATAAGGGTAGCTGGAGATTTCTCAACAGAAATTTGGCAAGCCAGAAGGGAGTGTCATGTTATATTCAAAATGCTGAATGAGAAAAATCTGCAGTGAAGAAAACTTTATCCAGCACGGCTATCATTCAGAATAGAAGGAGAGATAAACAGTTTCCCAGACAAATAAAAACTAAAACAGTTTGTGACTACTAAGTGAGCCCAGCAATATATACTAAAGGGGACTCTTTGAATCAAAGAGACCAAAAATTACAAAGTTAGGAAAGAATCAGAGAAAATCTCCAGAAACAACAAAATAAGTAATAAAATGACAATAAATGCATATCTATCAACAATTGCTTTGAATGCAAATAGACTAAGCACTCTAATCAAAGGACATGTGTCAGAATGAAAAACAGAAACAAAAACAGACCCATCTATGTGCTATTTACAAGCGACTCGTTTTTAAATTTATTTGTTAATTAATTAATTAAAGATTTTATTTATTTATTTGACAGCGAGAGACAGAGAGAAAGGGAACACAAGCATGGGGAGTGGAAGAGGGAGAAGCAGTCTCCCCACTGAGCAGGGAGCCCGATGCAGGGCTCTATCCCAGTACCTTAGATCATGACCCGAGCCAAAGGCTCAACCAATTGAGCCACCCAGGCGCCCCCAAGAGTCTCATTTTATTTATTTATTATTTTTTTATTTTTTTTATTTTTTTAAGATTTTTTATTTATTCATTTGACACAGAGAGAGAGAGAGTACAAGTAGGCAGAGAGACAGGCAGAGAGAGAGAGGAGAGAGGAGGAAGCAGGCTCCCTGCTGAGCAGAGAGCCCGATGTGGGCCTCGATCCCAGGACCCTGGGATCATGACCTGAGCCGAAAGCAGCGGCTTTAACCCACTGAGCCACCCAGGCGCCCAAGAGTCTCATTTTAGACCTAAAGACATCTGTAAGTTGAAAATGAGGGCAGGAGAAACATTTATCATAAATATGGATGTGAAAAGAAAGCCAGAGTAGCAATACTTATATGAGACAAACTAGATGTTAAAACAAAGACTGTAACAAAAGCAAAGAAGATCACTAAGTGATCTTAAAGGGAACAATCCAACAAGAAGAAATAGCAACTATAAATATTTATGCACTCAACATGGGAGCACACAGATATATAAACCAATTAATAACATACTTAAAGGAACTGATGGATAATAATACAATACTTTAACACCCCACTTACATCAATGGACAGATCATATAAACAGAAAATAAACAAGGAAAAAACAGGTTTGAAAGGCACACTGGACCAGACGGGCTTAATAAATATATTCACAACATACCATCCCAAAACAGAAGAATACAGATTCTTTTCAAGTGCACCCATGATGTTCTCCAGAAAAATCACATATTAGTTCACAAAATAAGCTGTATGAACAAAAGATTAAAAGTCATACCATGCACCTTTTTGACCATGGTGAAACTATAAGTCAACCACAAGAAAAAAATCTGGAGGGGTGCTTGAGTGGCTCACTCAGTCAAACATCTGATTTGATTTCAGCTCAGGTCAAGATCTCAGGGTCATGAGATCAGCTCTATGTCAGGCTCCATGCTCAGCAGAGAGTCTACTTGTCCTTCCCACTCTGCTCCTCCCCCTTCTTATACTCTCTCTCTAAAATGAATAAGCAAAATCTTAAAAAAGAAAAGAAAAGAAAAGAAAAAAATCTGGAAAAGACCATGAATACATGGAGGTTAAACAATATGGTACTAAACAATGAATGAGTCAACTAGGAAATCAAATAATTAAAAAAAATACATGAAAACACAATGGTCCAAAACCTTTAGTATATAGCAAAAGTGATCCTAAGAGGGAGGTATATAGCTATGTCGGCCCACCTCAAGAGGCAAGAAAAATCTCAGCTAAACAACCTAACCTTCCACCTAAAGGATCTAGAAAAAGAACAGCAAATGAAACCTAAAGCCAACAGAAGGAAGCAAATAATAAAGATTAGAACAGAAATAAATAATATAGAAACAACAAAAAGCAATTAGAACAGATCAATGAAACCAGGAGCTGGTTCTTTAAAAATTTTAATAAAATTGATTAACTTCAGGCTAGACTTATCAAAAAGAGGGGTGCTTGGGTAGCTCAGGTGTTAAGCATCTGCCTTTGGCTCAGGTCATGATCCTAGGGTCCTGGGACTGAGTCCCACATTGGGCTCCCTGCTCAGCAGGGAGTCTGCTTCTCTTTCTACCCCTCCCCCTTGCTTATGATCTCACTCTCTCACTATTTCTCTCTCTCAAGTAAATAAAATCTTTAAAAAAAGGACCCAAATAAAATCACGAATGACAGAGGAGAAATAACAAACACCACAGAAATACAATTATTAGAGAATATTATGAAAAACTATATGTCAACAAATTGGACAGCCTAGAAGAAATGGGTAAATTCCTAAAGACATATAAACTACAAATCCTGAAATAGAAAGAAACAGAAAACTTCAACAGACTGATAACCAGCAAAGAAGTTCAACCAGTAATAAAAAAAAAAACTCCCAAAAGTTGAGGACCAGATTTCACAAATTCTACCAAACATTTAAAGAATAGTTAATACTTATTCTTTTCAAACTATTCAAAAAATATTGAAAATGAAAGAAAACTTCCAAATTCATTCTATGAGGTCAGCATTACCCTGACACCAAAACTAGACAAAGACTCCACTAAAAAAGATAATCGCAGGCCAATATTCCTGATGAACAAAATGCCAAAATTCTCTGTAAAATACTAACAAAACAAATCCAACAATGCATTGAAAAATTATCCACTATGATCAAGTGGGATTTATTCCTGGGTTGCAAGAATGATTCAGTGTTTTTTCGAATCAATGTCATACATCACATCAAAAAGAGAAAGGAAAAGAACTATATGATCATTTCAATAGATGCAGAAAAAGCACTTGACAAAGTACAGCATCCATTTATGATAAAAACCCTCAACACAACAAAGGCCATAAATGAAAATACCCTCCGCAATGAGGAAAAACTGAGAGCTTTTCCTCTACAGTTAGGAAAAAGACAGGGATGTGCACTTTCATCACTTTTGTTCAATATAGTACTGGAAGTGTTAGCCATAGCAATCAGAAAACAAAAAGAAATGAAAGACATCCGAACTGGTAAAGAATAAGTAAAACTAGCAGTATTTGCACATGACATGGAACTATATATAGACAATCTGAAAGACTCCACCTAAAAAATGCTAGAACTGATAAATGAATTCAATAAAGCTGCAGAATACAAAATCAATGTGCAGAAATTTTGCATTTATGTGCACCAATAATGAAGCACCAGAAAGAGAAATTAAAGAATCAATCCCATTTACAATTGCACCAAAACAGTAAGATATCTAGGAATAAACCTAACCAAGGAGGTAAAAGATGTGTACTCTGAAAACTATAAAACTCTGATGAAAGAAATTGAAGATGACACAAAGAAATGGAAAGACATTCCATTCTATACTCATGGATCAGAAGAACAAGCATTGTTAAAATGTCTATACTATCAAAAGCGATCTACACATTTATTTATTTTTATTTTTTTGCCACTCTTAGAAATGTAATCTGGGTACCAGCATGGACCCTGGGGATTCTAGAAGCAAATCTACACATTTAATGCAATTCCTATCAAAATACCAAAACCATTTTTCACAGAGCTAAAACAAACATTCCTAAAATTTGTATGGAACCATGAAAGCAAAGTAAACTTGGAAAAGCAAAGTTGGAGGTATCACTGTTCTGAAGTTCAAGTTATATTACAAAGCCATAGTGATCAAGATAGTCTGGTATTGGCACAAAAACAGATACATTGATCAATGGACCAAAAGAGAAAACCCAGAAATGAACCCACAACTCTGTTGTCAGCTAATAAAGCAGGAAAGAATATCCAATAGGAAAAAGACAGTCTCTTCAATAAATAGTGTTGGGAAAACTGCACAGCAACATGCAAAAGAATGAAACTGGACCTCTTTCTTACACCGTACACAAAAATAAATTCAATATGAATGAAAGACCTAAATATGAGACAGGAAACCATCAAAATCCTAGAGAACACAGGCATTAAATTTTGACATCAGCCATAGCAAATTCTCATGAGATGTCTCCTGAGGCAAGAGAAACAACAACAAAAATAAACTATTGAGACTTCATCAAATAAAAAGCTTTTGCACAGTGAAGGAAATAATGAACAAAACTAAAAGGTAACCTATGAAATGGGAGAAGATATTTGCAAATGACATATCTGATAAAGGGTTTGTATCCAAAATCTATAGAGAACATATCAAACTCAGTACCCCCAAAACAAATAATCTGGGTAAGAAATGAACAGAAGATATGAATGGCATTTCTTGAAAGAAGACATACAAGTGGTCAGCAGACACATGGAAAGATGCTCAACATCACTCATCATCAGGGAAATGAAAATCAAAACTGCAATGAGGTAGCACCCCACACCAGTCAGAATGCTTAAAATCAACAACACAAGAAACAACAGGTGTTGGTGAGGATGTGGAGAAAGGGGTACCCTCTCACACTGTTAGTGGGAATGCAACCTGATGGAGCCACTGTGGAAAAGAGAATGGAGGTTCCTCAAAAAGTTTAAAATAGAACTACTCTGCAACCCAGCACTACCAGGTATTTATCCAAAGAAAACAAAAACAGTAATTCAAAGGGATACATTCACCCCAATGTTTATAGCAGCAATATCTATAATAGCCAAAATACAGAAACACCCCAAGTATTTATTGACTGATGAATTGATAAGGAAGACGTTTATGTACACACATGCACACACACACACACACAGAGGAATATACACAATGGAATATTAGTCATCCATAAAAAATAATGAAATATTAAAATTTGCAATGACATGGATGGAGCTAGAGAGTATAATGCCAGGTAAAATAAGTCAATATATGATATCACTCATATGTGGAATTTAAGAAATAAGACAAATGAGCAAAGAGGGAAAAAAAGAGAGAGAGGAATACCAAAAATAGACTCTTAATTATAGAGAATTTGATGGTTATCAGAGGGGAGAGGGTAGGGGGGATGGATTAAACAGGGATGGGGGTCAAGGTGTTCATTTATGATGAGCACCAGGTGTTGTATGGGAGTGTTGAATCACTATATTGTACACCTGAAACTAATATTACACTGCCTGTTAACTGGAATTTAAATAAAAACTTAAAGAAGTAACTTTGTCTTTCTTTTTTATCTGAAACTTGGATTCAGTAATGGCCTCTATTAGATAAAGTTGAGGTGTCAAACTTTCCTGGAATAATGTAGAAGATGAATTCTAAAGGACTGGGTACAGAAAAATGTAATAGATTTAACATGTTCTCTCCACATCCATTCCTAAAGAAGTTCACTAAGACATTGAGAAAAATGCAAGTGACAGAAAGATCAGTATCTTTAAAAGCTCTGTTTGATGGGCACTCACAGTAAGGGCAAGTCAGACCCATGCTACTATAACATGTCAGAAACTTTGATTCTGATATTCTCATTAACTCATAAGTTCCAATAGAAGTTTTCTATACAATAATTCAAAAGCTACTAGAACACCCAACTTGATTTCTTAGAAAATAGCTTCAACTTTAAGGATGAGACTCTTTCATCTTAGTTTAAGAAGAATTATAAAATTTTAGCCTCTCAGCATTTTATTGTCATTCCCCTTTCCTCAATAGGGAACAAATACATCTCTAATATGAAACTTCAAGTTTTCTTGTTAGGGGTATTAAAAAGTGAAAATATATGGTGGAGTTACTTCCAATGGTGCAGGAAAGCGTCTCTAAAGCAGGAAACAATTTATCAAAACAGAAGGTAAATTCCCCAGGAGAAGACTAGATGCAGATGGAATTAAATTGTTACTTAAGGGATGGCTGGGCAATAGTGAAGGTCTTCTTTTCAGTGGAGATAGAGATGGCTTTTTGATCAAACTGCTAAGTTCAAAGTTTCACGAGTTTCTTCTGGTGAATTCCCTCCCCAGTGAATAATATTCCAAGGACTGAAAGGAGACTGGCATAAGAGGCAGCATGAGAAACGGAAAGCAAATGGACCTTGAAGAAAATCAGAAACAGATAAGCTATGTAAGCTTGGGCATAGATCTTAATTCCTATGAACCTCAATTTCTTCATCTGCCAAAAGAAGTTAATGAAAGAGCATCTTAAAGAATCGTAGTAAGGATTATGTAAGATAATATATTTAGATCTGAAGATATATATTAAATTATTAATAATGGGCTGGTATTGTCGTCACCACCACCACCACCACCACCATCATCGTCACCATGCCAAGTTGATACAACTCTGAAATAGAATTCTTATGGATATAGCACACTTGAGTTATTTTTCTTGAGTGTCTTTTAATTAAAAACCAGTGACAGCAATAGAAATAACAAATGCTACTTTTATAATGACAGTACTAAGAACACTGAGGGCTAACTAAGCATCAGACACTATACCAAGTATGAATGTGTTTCATGCATACTTCCTACAGTTTTATCTTACTCAAGGGCAGTTTTGACTAGGGTCTGGCTTCAGTAGATGGTGGGATATGATCATTTAATAGGTACATCTGGTGAAACATAAATAATCCAAGATTGGATCAGGCCACTTATAAATTTTTATCCATTAAATCATTCCATATAAATCAAGAAGGAGAAAATTTTGCAGGTATTAGGATATCCATAAAAGACTACTGAGTTTCCTAAAGAGATTAATCTACTTTTACTTCTGCATCACAATGTAGCAAGGAAAAAACAAAGTTTCTATTTCTAATTTTATTTAGTATTCTGTAATATTTATTAAAATAAACATAAGCAGGATGATTTCTATTGGTTGAACATTAACTGAAATAAATGATCTTGATGTTCTGTAATGCTACTAGGTTATTTTTAAAAATTAATTATCCTATTATTATCCTAAAATTATTACCCTGTTAATTACCCCCAAAATACCATATAATCTAGTAATTCCACTACTGGTTATTTACCCAAAAGAAAAAAAATACAAGAAGATATATGTATTCCTACATTTATTGTAGCACTATTTACAATAACCGAGATATGGAAGCAATCCAAGAGTCCATTGACAGATGAATGGATAAAGATGATGTGGTACATATATGCAATGGAATATTACTCAGCCACAAAAAATGAGATCTTGCCATTTGTGACAACATGTAAGGACCTAGAGGGTATTGTGCTAAGTGAAATAAGTCAGAAAAAGACAAATACCATATGATTTCACTCCCATGTGGAATCTAAAATAAATCAAAACAAATAAACAAAAATCAGCAACAGACTCATAAATATGGAGAATGGATAGATGTTTGCCAGTGGGAAAGCAAATAGAGGTATAGGCCAAATGAATGAAGCTTAGTGGGAGATAGTCTTCCAGTTATGAAATATACGGTTGTCACTATCATGATAACACAAAACATATACACTATCATTATGTTGTATATCTGAAACTAATGTAACATTGTGTGTTGACCATACTTCAAACAATGAAAGGGAAAAAATTGAAAAGATATTTATGCTGTAAGAGTATTTATATAATTTTACTGAGGATTTTTTTCTTTTCCTAAAAACATTTCTGAAATCTTTGTTAAATTTCACTTGTAGAAATGATATTATTTCTTTTGCACACTTCGGAGTGTTACTAAAAATAATGTGGATGACTTGTCCTCCTTATTCAGGAGGTTTATTGGTTCTTTCTCATCACATAGTGACATAGTATCCAGCTTTGTCTAAAGTGGCAGCATCAGGAGGAACATGAGAGGTAACTTTTACAATCAGACTTTTCTGGGTTTTTTATTTTTATACTTTTTAAAGTTTTTTTTTGAGATAATTGACATAGAATATTGTATAAGTTTAAGGAGTGCAACATAATGATTTGATATGTGTATATAGTGTGAAAAGGTGATCACAATAAGTTAACAGCCATCACCTCACATAATTACATTTTTCTTGTCATGAGAATGTTCAAGATCTACGCTCTGAGCAACTGTAAATATTCAATACATTATTGTTAGCTATAGTCACTGTCCTGTACATTACAACCTCAGACCTTATTTGTCTTCTTACTGGAAGTTTATACAACCTGGCCACCTTCACCCATACCCCACCTCTGGATATTACCAATCTAACCTTTGTTTTTGTTTTTTTTTCCCCTCCCCAGATTTCACATATAAGTGAGATCATAGAATATTTGTCTTTGTCTGAAAAATCAAACTTCAATTTCAATATAGGCCTAACCACTTCTGTGCTCTATGACTTTGGGTAAATAGTTTAGTATCTTTTTTCCTCAGCTGTAAAATGGGTGTAACAATTCTATTACTTATTGGGGATATTATGCTGATTAAAGATATATATTTGCAAAATTCCTACTTTTATGTAGTATAAACAAATTCAATTGTGATTAATTCTATTTTCTCTTTAATTCATAACTGGATCTTCAAGTGTATCTCTTACAAGAGATGAAAGTGGTATCTTTCTCTGTCATCAATCTAAATTAGAATTTACACATGCATAGTTATAAACTATTTGCAAATACTATTTATATAACTTTACCCAATGAATACTCATGCAAATGTTGAAAGGTATGTATCCTTTTCTTCATTTTATAGGTCAGTAAACTATGCTTCACAGAGCATTAAGTAACTTATTTAGGCACACCTAGGAAGTGCTGAAGATTTGAAGTCATACTACAGAAATTATGATGTGGACTCCCCTAACCTGACCTTAAAACCTTTTAGCTAACTACTCTAACCCTTTCAGGTTGATTGGAAATTTCATTGCTCTCCCATTGAGACTGGAATGTCGTCTTCTTTACCTTGGCACCTAAATTTCCTGCCACCTTATGTGATGAGGAAATTCTGTGAATCTCTCACCTCTCAGGACCCCAGAAAGAGGCCCCAGGTCTTTTTTACTATTTCCATTCATCTGGAATATTTATTGGTTCCGTCTATCTGGAGAACCTTTGGCTACAGAAATTGGCAGGTTAGCACTCCTCAACCACCCTCTAATATCTGTATTACAAACTTCCATTAGATAATTTGACCATTCACGATTTTCAGGTGGCTCATTTTTGATAATATAGAATTACTTTGATGATTAGAGATAGAGAAGGTCCTTGTTCCCTGTCCATCTCATCTACCATGTCTTGTGACAATGTGAGTAAGTCTAGACTGAAATCTGCAACAGGTATGAACATTTCTTAGCAAATAGGTCCAGTGAGAAATGAAAATCAAAGTCACAATATCAGTTTACATCTGTCAGAATGGCCAGTATTAAAAAGACAACAAATAAACGCTGGTGAGGATGTAGAGAAAAGGAAACCCTCATGTACTACTGGGAAGGGAAATTGATGCAACTACCATGGAAAGCAGTATGGAAATTCCTCAAAAAATCAAAAATAGAAATATTATATGATCAAGTAATTCTACTACTGGGTATTTACCCAAAGGAAATGAAAGCACTAATTTAAAAAAATATGCACTTACATATTTATTGCATTAGTTACAAGAGTAAGATATGGAAGTAACACAATATCATCTATAAATAGATGAATGGATAAAGAAGTGTGTATACACACACAGAATGGAATATTATTCAGCCATAAAAAGAATGAGATCTTGCCATTTATAATATGTATGGAGCCAGAGGGTATTATTCTAAGTGAAATAAACCAGATAAATACCATAAACACCATATAGTTTCACTTATATATAAAAAGACAAAACATATTTCAGTTATACATAAAGAACAAAAGAAGTGATCACACAAACATAAAGAAGAAACAGACTCAAATACAGAAAACAAGCTGATGGTTACCAAGGGAGAGGGTTGGGCAAAATGAGCAAAGATGAGTGATACATGCAGACTTCTAGTTATGGAATGAATAAATCACAGGGATTAAAGTTACCTCATCGGGAATATAATCAATGGTATTGTAATAATGCTGTATGGTGACAGATGGTAGCTACACTTGTGGTGAGCACAGCATAATGTATACAGTTGCCACTATCACCATTAACAGGTAACATGTACACTTATACAGGACCACTTTGCTGTACACTTGATACTAATGAGACATTGTATGTCAACTATACTTCAATAAAAATAAATAATAAAGGAAATTCATGGACAAAACCAAACAAGTAAGTACAGTTTAACATTCACATTGTCATCTCAGTTAGCTAGCATAATGTCTTCCCTGTAAGTAACAATTCCAGAAATATATGTTAGGTATGCATGTGAAGTTGGACTAAGAGAACACTCAGGAAATCTGGAGATGGGAATGGAAGTAAAAAGGGAGGGATTTGGATTATATTAAAAACCTAAAATTGGTAGGATTAATCAGGTGGGGTAGAAAAAGAGGGGTTACTTTAAGATTTCTGTCTCGAGGGACTGCTTTGGAAGGAAATGTCATGAATGGAAGGGAAACTATGTGTATACCTGCATGTGTATGTGTATTTGTATCCAAGAGGAATTAAAGTTGAGATGATGTTGACTTTGAGGTATCTATGGAATACACCATATGAAGATACCAAGCAAATAGATGTCTCAATGAGTCTATAGACAAAGAGAAAGGTCCAAACTAGAGATACATAGTTCAGTGTCATCAGCGTATCGTTGAAGCTCTGGAAGCTAAATGGATTTCATAGAGAGAGCCTGTTGACTTAGATGATCTGAAGGGTAGTGGTGGAACTTCAGACAACATTACATTTCAAGTATGAACAGAAGAACATTACCTATTAAGAGAAAATGAAAAATAATAGTGAGATGGAAGAAAAATAGAGGAGGAGCTTCCTCATGAATCAAGGGAAGATGATTTCCAGGAGAACGTGTTCAACACTGTCACACATCACAGGTGGTCAAGTAAAAGAACTAATAACTTTTAGAGTGGCAATGAACATATTACATCTTAATTTAGGATGATTAGTTTTAGAGAACTAGTAAAGGAAAAAGTCTATAGTGGTTTGAGGAGTGGGATCTTTAGTGAGATGGAAATACGTATAAACTGTGCTTTTGAAAAATGCAGCTGTCAGGGTGCCTGGGTGGCTGAGTTAAAACCTCTGCCTTAGGCTCAGGTCATGATCTCAGGGTGTTGGGATTGAGCCCCACATCGGGCTCTCTGCTCGGCAGGGAGCCTGCTTCCTCCTCTCTCTCTGCCTGCTTCTCTGCCTACTTGTGATCTCTCTCTCTCTGTGTCAAATAAATAAATAAAATCTTTAAAACATTTTTAAAAAATTAAAAAAAGAAAAATGCAGCTGTGAAAGGGAGAAATAAATCAACTGAAAGAGGTCATAAGATCAAAAAGATGTAGGTTCCCCCTACAGTTTTATATTCTCTGGTATACAATGAAGTTTTTTATACATTAAAACCTAAATAAGGGCGTCTGGGTGGCTCAGTGGGTTAATGCCTCTGCTTTCGGCTCAGGTCATGATCTCAGGGTCCTGGGATCGAGGCCCGCATCGGGCTCCCTGCTCAGCGGGGAGCCTGCTTCCCCCTCTCTCTCTCTGCCTGCCTCTCTGCCTCCTTGTGATCTCTCTCCCTCTGTGAAATAAATAAATAAAATCTTTAAAAAAAAAAAAAAACAACAACAAAAAAACCTAAATAAGGGGCGTCTGGGTGGCTCAGTGGGTTAAAGCCTCTGCCTTCGGCTCAGGTCATGATCTTAGGGTCCTGGGATCGAGGCCAGCATCGGGCTCTCTGCCCAGCAGGGAGCCTGCATCCTCCTCTCTCTGCCTGCCTCTCTGCCTACTTGTAATCCCTCTCTGTCAAATAAATAAATAAATAAATAATCTTAAAAAAAAAAAACCTAAATAAGGTCTGGATTCCTGACTTACATATGTGTCAACATGACATATTCATTTAATGTCCAAAAGATAACTTAAATTTAAAAAACTGATATTCCACAGCCAATCCTCTTATCTTTATCTACACACCATTTTTATATCATATGATGGCAATAGACACCTTCCAGCTGATCAGTAAAACAAACACATGCATTGGGATCATTCCTGAATTTTCCCTTTTTAATTTCTACCATACTTCAGACCTCTCAAAAATATTGTTTCATAGCAGCAATGTACACTATAGCCAAACTGTGAAAGGAAACAGATGCCCTTCAACAGAAGAATGAATAAAGAAGATGTGATACATATATAGAATGGAACATTACTCAGCCATGAGAAAGGATGAATACACAATATTTGCATCAACAGGGATGGAACTGGAGGGGATTATGCTGAGTGAAATAAGTTAAGCAGAGAAAGACAATTATCATATGGTTTTACTCATATGTGGAACGTAAGGAACAGCATGGAGGAACACAGGGGAAGGGACAGAACACTGAATGGGAAGAAATCAGAGAGGGAGATAAACTATGAGAGAGTCTGGACTCTGGGAAACAAACTGAGGGCTATAGAAGGGAGGAGGGTTGGGGGAATGGGGTGACTGGGTGATGGGTATTAAGGAGGGCACATGTTGTGATGAGCACTGGGTGTTATACACAACTAATGAATTGTTGAATACAACAACAAGAAGTGATGCTGGCTAATTGAACATAATAAAAAATTTAAAAAAATATTATTTCTGTACTTGTAAAATATAGGGAGAATCTTACCACCCCTACTTTGACTGCCCTATTCTGACTCACCACCATCTCTCTCCTGGACTGTAGCTAAAGATTGGTATCCCTACAGTTTACTTTCAACCCACAATGCCCAAAGTATGCCTTATAAACTATAAGTCATGCAATGTCACAGATACATACAGAGCTATCTAATGGCCTCCCATTTTTGTCAGTTTGAAACAAAAGATAGCTACAATGACCTATATGACTGTGCATTATGTGGGGCCTGTTTGCTGCCTAGCCTCATCTCCTGCTTACCCAGCTTCAGCCATGCCCACCTCCACATTGCTTTCTGAACGGCTAAGCAAAACTCCCCTCAGAACTTCTGTACTGCTTAGTCTCACTTCTGGGAATTCTCTTCTCCAAAGTATTCTTAAAGCTAAATCTCTTACTTCCTTAATGCCTTTGCTCAAATGCAAGGATGACCTTGACCTTGACCACCTTATTTAAAAGTGCCAAATCTCCCCAGTAATTTTGTTTTGTTTTCTGATGTGTTCTAAGTACTTAGGACAGTGCCTGGTACACACAAAAAAGTACTCATAAATATTTAATTATTGAATGAGTCTATGAATGTGCAAATTTAGTCTTTTCCGATCACTTCCAGCTTCCACAAGAACATCAGTCAATGTGATACTGATATGTATATATATAGGTAGATTGGAATATGTTTTAAAATAAACATAATATTAAGTGCCAATACAACATCAACATAGAAAGTATCTTAAAATAATTACTGGGAACCAAAGGCTATTTCTGGAGAAGAGAATATTCACAGGAAATCGAATCAATTCCAGTACAGTAATGTACATCCCCTTCTCCTGCCCCAAAGGACTGTCTGACTCACCCTCATTCAAAGGAGTCCACAGCTTCAAGGAAAATCACTTTGTGTACTAGAGTAAAGCTGCAAGACCCACTCCATAGGACACCAGTCATACTGAGAGGCTATTATTATGTGCCATATTTCAGAACTTGAGTACCTAATACTTATTTAGGATTTGGGAACTGAGAAAAAGTTTATATTCTGTTTTCCTCTTCCAATCAGAATTGTTACATTTGTTCAGCATGGATAGGTAGTCATCAAATCCATTACCCTATGGCTAGGATATTCGTAAAATTCATCGTCTAATTTGGGACATTTTTTGGTGATTGAAAAGGAGCTCTATTGCTAATGACGTTAGGTACAAACCAGGAAACTGTTACCCTACTGTGGGTATGAGGATTCCAGTAAAGTCATGCTGTAAAAGGTCCTAGTCATTGTCCTTTCATTTGCTGAATTATCGTTGGTCTTATGGGACTTATGGTATAGGCTGAAGTGGTTCAGAAGCATGAAAAGATACTTAGGGAAACTGGAGCATTGGGCATTTTCTAACTGGCTAAAAAAATAACTTGTGCGTTTTGACAACTATACTGGCTAAATGTCCTCCATGGACTTTACTTTTCAAATTGTCTGGGAAGATCTCATTTTATGTTTACTGTCACAGTGTAATTATTAATAATCCCCTTTTATTTTCATTTCTCCCAGTTTGGATTATAAATTGTTGCTATAATTTACTTCCTTGAAAAACTGATATTTTATCAAAATCTGCAAATACTGGATCACTGGCAAATGTAACCTCAAAAAAGAAAAAAAAAGGGTAGGGGGAGCAGTCTTTAAGACCTGTTATACTAAATTGTACCCATGTGCTAGAAATTTAACTCTTCACCCAAAGTTACCTATATAGGAAAAGCATGTTGCTCACTGATCCAAAATAATAATAATAAAAAAAGTAGTGACAATTTGTTGCTATGCATATAAATTTTCTTACATTTTTACTTAAGTACTTATGTCATGCCTTATCAATATATAGATAAAAGTATTATATAAATGACATGATTTCTATAAACAAAGTGTATAAATCACAGCAATACTATAATTTTAATGTGATTGTAACGTTTAATAAAATTTATATGATTAAAGAGGTACATTGTAAGTGAGATAAATAAAAAGTTGAATTTTTTTAAATCAAAGAGGGAAAATAATAGTGAGAGAACAATGTGCAATTATTACATAAGAGTCATGACGAAAGGCCTTGACTTTGTCCACTTGAGACGCAGAGAAATGATTTAGTGCTGTGTTCCTAGTGAGAGATCTAGGATCACATAAAAAAATTATTAAGGTCTTAATTTTAGTTTTACAGACTGTGCTCTTAGAATCACAGGACTTAATAGGTATTGGAATTTCTTGAATATAATCCTCTGCAACAAAATCCTTCCAATTGCATGGTTTGATGGATCACTGACTCTCTAACCTGAAAGTTGAAAAGAATTCGGCCACTTCCCTCAAAAGTCAATTTCAGCAGTGAAAATAGAATTGTGACATAACCAAGTTAGTGTTTTTTAACACTAGTTTGTGATGCATCAGTACTCATAAATTCAACCTGGTGGATGGCCATCACAATAACAAAATAGAATATAGGAAAGTGCTTTTTACAGAGTACATATAATATAGTAGAGGCAAGCATTTTCTTAAAAACTTTTATTTCTCTCATATTTAAATATACACACATGCATATATGTAGGTATTTATATGTCTGTATGTACACACATGACACTGTGTGTATGTATATAAACATGGTAATTGGTCATGCCAATGAATGGTAATACGGCAGTATGCCCATGTGGTAATTGGTCATAGTGCTAAGTGGTTATGCTATGGGCTGAGCTCAAGGTTTTAAAGTGATTCTTTAGAATATATTATCTTCTCTTTTCTCCTTCCCTGAATTTCTTTCTTTCCTCTTCCAATATTAAGGAAACTGTCAGTTTTTCATTCGCTGCCTCACAGGATAGATATAACAAAATAGAACTCAAGAATAATTTCATAGTCTTTCTGGTTTTCTGTTCTAAAAGATGAAGTCCTCAATATAATTTAGAAGATGGGTGTGAAAAGTGACAAATGAGAACTTAAGTCAGAAACAGGGATAAGAAGTTCTCTTCCAGCCTAAGATGTGGAGAGGAAGAGCATGGGAAGAATAGCATCAACTTCTCAGTAGCTTCCTTGGAAGGTAGTAATATTTGTGAGAGGAAATTGGTCAGCTGAAGAAAATGTGACCTCAAGAGATCACACAAAGAGTTTTGAGGCTCAGGGGCACCTGGGTGGCTCAGTTGGTTTAGTGTCTGCCTTTGGCTTAGGTAATGATCCTGGGGTCCTGGGACTGAGTCCTGCATCAGGCTCCCTGCTCAGTGGGGCATCTACTTCTCCCTCTACCCCACTCCCTGCTTGTGCTCTCTCTTTCTCAAATAAGCAAATAAAATCTTTTTTTTTTTTTTTTAAAAGAGTCTCGAGGCTCACCCAAAGTGACACAGAAGCAGAACCACACAGGAACCACTGAACTAACCAGGGCTATGGTCATTACAGTGACTACCTGTATTTTTAGGTATCTCTAAAAATATATATTCTTTCATTCTCACCTCCTATGAAACCCTGAAACTACATGTGTCCCTGAATATTATGACACATTCCAAGAGGAAGTGATTTAAAATCCCTTTCCAGCCTACCAATGTGAGGGGTTGAAACAGAAGCTGTTCGAGTTATAAATAAGAAAGTTATATATTTGTACACCTGCATTTGAAGATTGTTGACCTTCTCTGATTCATGACTTATAAACTTGTTGTTATATCCCTAGGATATATCTGACTAGTAGTCCTAGCATGAAAGGTAGAAGATACGGGAAGGGTGGTAGAAAGTAAAACTTGTGCTTAAGAGAAGGAAGGAAGGAAGGAAGGAAGGAAGGAAGGAAGGAAGGAAGGGGAAAGAAAGAAAGAAAAAAAAGAAGAGGGAAAGAAAGAAGACGGAAAGGACAAAGAGAAAGAAAGGGAAGAAAAAAGAAAAAAAGGAGAGAGAGAGAAAAAAGAAAAGCAGTAGTATTCCTCTTGAGAAGTTATTCTGTGTAGTTTGCTCAGTTGGTTTCTGGACCCAGCTCTGCAAATTATGTCTATTCTCTATCAATGTATCTAAGGTATGTGTAGTTCTAAGTAATGTGAAAAAGCAGCTGCCTATCTTTGGACAGCACAAGCCATAGGTAGCTCATGATAAAAGGGTTATAGACTTGCAAGTAAAAAATAAAAAGGAAAACAACTCTTGTAAAATCTGTTTCTAATACTCTCATAATATATTCAGTTTACTTCCTCCCCCATAATCATCCAATTCTGGCTGGTAACAAGGGGAAGGAAATTTACTGCTGTAGTCTCTGGTAGACTCAAAGATCCTGGTTACAGAGTAATGATTTATAATGAGAATACAATTAACTGATCCAAACCGTGGTCATTAGTCATCATGCAGTGGTTTTAGCCAACTTTGCAGTTAGAAGACATATTCTCTACAAAACCACCCTCACTTCTGACATCAAGTTTGGGGGTTTCCCAAAACCACCCCCAGTTTTGATAATTCACTAGAAAGAACTCACAGAGCTCACTGAAAGCTAATTATACCCACGGTTTATTTATTTATTTATTTTTAAAGATTTTATTTATTTATTTGACACAGAGAGAGGCAGACAGAGAGAGAGGAGGAAGCAGGCTCCCTGCTGAGCAGAGAGCCCGATGCGGGCCTTGATCCCAGAACCCTGAGATCATGACCTGAGCTGAAGGCAGAGGCTTTAACCCACTGAGCCACCCAGGCACCCTATACCCACGGTTTATAATAGGGAAAGGATACCAGTTAAAATTAGCCAAAGAGATTGATAGGGTAGTCTTGGAGGTGTTCAAACAATGAGTTTATGTTTGAACACTTCTTGTGGAGTCATTGATAGCGTTACTTCCTGACATGTGACTGTGACTGCCATGACATGTGACTACACATGCACAGTAGTGACAACCAGGAAAGTTCTCCCTAGCTTTTGATGTCTGGAGTTTTTACCATGGCTTGATGTCATATCATCTATATGGGTAACTTTTAGTCTTCAACCCCTCTTGGACATATGGGTGACAGTCACCAGTTCTCCCAGAGTTGAGAAATGATAATATGTATCTCAAAGCTCCTATCATAAATCACATCCTTAGGTAGTCTGGTGGTGAAAGCCCTCAGGTAAATAAAGACACTATCAGTGAGAACATACCAGTGACTTAGAGATGAACTCTAAGTTGTTGAGGATAAAAGTTAAACCTCCTGAGGGTTCCCTGAATGGCACAGTCATTTAAGTGTACAACTTTTGGTTTCAGTTCAGGTCACAATCTCAGGGTCTTGAGATAAAGCCCTGTGTCAGACTCTACCTTCAACATGGAATCTGCTTAAGACTCTCTACCTCTCCCTCTGCACTCTCCCCTCCCAATGAATAAATAAACCTTAAACAAAAAAAATTAAACCACCCTTTGAGTAAGGTGAATTTTTTACTATACAGGGCCACATATGGGTCTCTGGTCAGCTGTCCTGAGAACGACAGTCTCTACTGGACTCAGATGAATGATACTGAAGAGTAAGCCCATAATTCTTTGGGGAAAAGTAATTTCTTATACTCTTTGTACTTTGGTTAGTTATTAAAGCATGTTTTCTCCACGACAGAAATAATTCAGAAAGATCATGAATATTGTTCACTAAGAAAATAATTTTAATAACTGAATTATACAAACATGTATGAACCAAGCAACTTGCTAAGGCTAAAATTAAAAAAAAATGAATCCTGTAACCCAAGAAGTTATTTCAATAAAGAAAAATGGTGAAGCAGATAATTTCAATAGAGTGGCATAAGTTGTGAATGAGATGACTTACATCTCATCTCATTACACAAAAGGGATGCTTAATCCATCCTGGAGATTTTAGAGAAATCTTTCCTCAAAGACCCTTGAAAAATAGTATTTGGCAAAAAGTGAGAGTAGCAGTAGCAGCAGCAGTAATGATGATAAAAGCAGTGGACAGTCACATAGAATTATTATGTCAGACACTATTCTAAGCCCTTTGAATAAATTAGTTCATTTAAATTATTAATTTAGGAAAAGTAGCAAATTTATTCATAAACTCTGAGACTCTGCTCTAACTTCATATCTTAGGTAATATTTTCTTGAAAGTTTGTCACTTTTTCTCAAAACAGAGCTATGGGAGCTTATAATACCCTTGATCCAAAAGGAAACTATGTCATTTGGCTAGAAATACTACTCAAAAAATGCACGTGTAAAAAAAGGTAAAGTGTTTCAAACTTCACTTGCATTGCAGTGATTCTACAAACCCAGAAAGGCTTTTCATTAGGCAAGAACATGCCTTTCTCATTCTTCCTTCCCAGATTCCCCTCCCTTCTGCTATGAAGTAGGAAGCTGTGTTTGGAGGCAGTGACAAATCCTGAGGCCTGAGATTCACTCATCTTGCATGCAGTGCTCCCACTGAGGCCACTTAATCCGATTGACGTCAGCCGGTTCTCCGTGCACAGAATGTGCCACTCGGAATCTAAGGGAATCGATCATCCCTCAACTCATATTGCCATGACACCTACAGCCTCCAATTTATTTCAGGTTTGTAGTTTCTTTTTCTTTTCCTTCTCTTTCCTCTCCTACTAAAAGAAGTGAATCTTTTCTTTCTTCACAGACAACACTTAATAGAGCCCATGCTTTGTCACTGGAAAATTCAGACTATCACTTTGCACTGTAATTAAGGTTTTCCAAGTGAAGTTGTAGAGTGCAAGGCAGGGCTGATAAGAATTCCCCACATCTCAGGTTAAACACACTTGGATGTGGCCATTAGTAGACATAAATATTTTTTTCTGAGGAAATATAAATACTTGGTATGGAATTTCATTAGCCCCATCAAGGAAGGGAAAGAAAAGGACATTAAGGAAATATCTATATTCTGAGCATATCACACACATGTAATTCTGGGCATATCACACACATTTTTATCACACATATAAGTTTTTCCTCAACCATTGTGATTCTCTGTTTCTTCTTTTCCCAGGGAAATTTGGCAACATCTGCATGTATTGTTAGCGGTCATACTTGGGGCAGGGTAGGTGCTACTGGGATTAAATGGGCAGAGGCTGATTATGTGTTTAACATCCTGCAATTAATAGGATAGCCCCCCACAACAAAGAATTACTCAGCCTAAACCCCCAAGAGTGCCAATGTCAAGAAACCCTGACACTGACTCTCATAAAGTCTTATGTGGTGAGTGTAATATTCTCAGTTTACTGAAGAAGCCACTGGAAGTGATTAAGTGACATGTGTTCACAAAATTAGTAAGTGGCAGGATTTAAATTCAGACTTGTCTAGCCACAAAATCTGGACCCTTCTACATCATGCTGTACTGAACAAGTCTTGGTGATAAAGGAAACCATAACCCTGAAAGCCTAGTCTCTGGAAGCATTTGACTTCTTTCATGTATAGCAGTACCTTTTTTAAGAATTTAATTTCATAAGAACAGGAAAGCAACTCCATGGAGTATACAGGCTGCATATACATAATATAATTTCACCTACCCAATACAAAGTGCCTGTTCTGGCTACATGGACTATATATTGGGAATCAGTATGCATGTATTATGTATCTACGTATACTTGTGTGAATATGTATGTATATATGATCTATTCTTCTTTTTTTCCTCCAAAATACAGACAGAAGTAAGTGATACTCTACCTTAGCATACCTAGTATAGCAGGAAAAAATAGGCAATATAATATACTAGCGTAAGTTATATCCCAAGGACCATGATACCAATAGCTGCTGACCTTCACACTGGAAGACTAATTCATTCATTAGTCACTCATTTGACAAACAAATGGATATTAAATTCTTGGCATAAACTCAGTTAATCCAGCCAGACACGTAGAAAATATTTAAAATAATCTGATAGATGCTAAAACAGAGGTGAGACCAAGGTGGTGTAGTAACACAGAGGAAGAAGCACTTAATTATCTTTGGAGATGATGAAGTAGGTGTCCTAAGAATGGTCATTTATAAGGTGAGTGAAATACTAAGGTCGGAGTTCACTAGATGGAGTAGGAAGTAATGGGGCTAAAGGGGACAGCAAGAGTCAGACCATGAATCTTATGGACTAAAAGTTGGAATTTTATTCTGAAAGTGAATTGAAATCAGTAAGAGTTTCAAAATGAAAATAATCAGATTTACATTTGAGAAAGACCATTGCACTGTTGGATTTACAGAAGTGGGGGACAGTAGAGGTAGAAAGACACATTTTGAGTCTATTTTAGTAATCCAGGTAAAAAATGATAAAGACCTCAACTAAAGCAAGAACAGTAAGAATGGAAACGAAAGGTCAGACTCAAAATAGAATTAGAGGTAGAATTTATAGGTTTTTGGATGTAGAATTTAAGACAAAGGGAGGATTTCTCCCTTGGAGAATCAGAATACAGAAAAAGCAATTTATATTTGGATAGAATTACCTTTAACATACCTGCATTGAATAAAGAATAATGTGGCCTAATATCAGAAACTCTAATGGAACTTTCATGTATCAGTCATCACAAAAGTCTTGTGATGAAGGTATTGATCTTTTTATTTTAAAGATGAAGGCTTAAAGAGATGACTTTGTTTCATTTAATATGCTTTAAGCACCAGAGCCAAAATGTTACAATTCTGGATATCTTCAAGTCTATACTTGTTAACCACTATGCAAGACTTTCTCACTTTGTAAAGCTGATGCTCAGTAGAACTTAAAATACATATTTGAGCTATAAATGCAATTCTGGATATACCGTTCCTATAAGTGGCTTTGAGATAATTTATGGACAGCATTAATTAAGAATGAGTAACAAAGAACCAGAGACTCAGAGGATTTAGGACAGAGACTCAGGCACACACTAATACTTAAGAAGATTTCAAGGAGGTTGATCTAAAAGCAGTCAAAAAAGTGGGAAGGAAGGCAAAGGGAGGATAGTGTCACAGATGCAAAGGGGGACACTGTGAGCAGTCTTGCTGAGAAGTCAGATCTATTTTTCACTAAGAAAATGCATCATCCCACAGGCATAATTAGGATCCCTTCTGGGAAAACCTCAGTCAATTGATCCTGTTCCAGAGGAGGGGATGGGGTGTCCATCCTCTCCTTTCATGTCCCTGCAACCATTCTAATTCAAGCTCTGTTTATTAGGTAAAATGGTATGTGCAAAGTCACCAACACATTGAAGGCACTAAAAAATGTTACACTCTTCCTCTCCCACTGCCCTAAATATTAGACTGTAGCTCTGACAGTGGGGAACTTCAATTTTAATAGGAAACTTAAACAATTTATTAAACATTAACACTACTGTGCAAGTTAATTATTAGTTATTTCCACTGTACAGATGTAGAAATTTAGATATAGAGAAGTTAGAAAATTTTCTACGGTCTCAGAGCTAGTATGTGATTGACGATGCTTTTGAATTTAGATCTATCCACCATCAAAGTCACTGCCCCTTCTTCAGTTCACAAATTTCCTCTTTAAGAAAGTGATATATCCTGAAGAGATACCTGCAACCCTCTGTTAATTGCAGCATTATTTACAACAGCCAAGATATGGAGTATCTACCAATGAATTAATAAAGTAAATGTTATATAGCTACAGATATATATGAATACTATTCAACCACATATAAGAAGGAAATACTACCATTTGCAACAACATTATATTAAATGGAAATTGAAGGCATTATATTAAATGAAATAAATCACCAGAGAAAGGCATATAT
Source organism: Ailurus styani (assembly GCA_002007465.1). Lineage (NCBI taxonomy): Eukaryota > Metazoa > Chordata > Mammalia > Carnivora > Ailuridae > Ailurus > Ailurus styani. Next base: position 629,977 of record LNAC01000371.1, on the reverse strand, counting down.
TAGCTCACCAACAGACAGAATCTAAAACAACCTGAATGATAGAAACAGAGAACTTATTGGTAGTTGTCAGAGACAGGGGTTTGGAATGGGGTGGGGTAATTGGGTGAAGTCGTCAAAAAGGTACAAAATTCCAACTATACAATACATAAGCTCTAAAGATGTAGGTGATTCTACATGCATATATCTACAGCATGATGATTCCACAGGCATATAAAACTTTATTGTGCTTTATTTTATTGTGCTTCACAGATGATGCATTATTTATAAATTGAAGACTTGTGGCAACCCTAGATTATTCAAGTCTTTCAAAGAGATGAGAAAGCTTCAGAAGAAAGTCTGAAACTAGTCAAAGTTGGTTCATTAGGTTTAAGGAAAGAAGCCATCCCTGTGACATAAAAATATAAATCAGCAAGCCATGATATAGAAACTGTAGTGAATTATCCAGAAGATCTAGCTAAGATAATTAATGAAAGTGACTACACTAAATAATAGATTTTCAATATAGACAAAACATCTTATATTCGAAGATGCCCTCCAGGGACTTTTATACCTAAAGAGAAGTCGATGCCAGACTTCAAAAGCTTCAAAGGACAGGCTTCACTCTGTGAAGGCTACTGTGTCTGGTGACTTTAAGTCAAAGACAATGCTCATTTACTATTCAAAAAATCCTTGGGCCCTGAAGAATTATGTCAAATCTATTCTGCCTGTGTTTTATAAATGGGACAACAAAGTCTGGATGACAGCATATCTGTTTACAACATGGTTTACTGAATATTTTAAGCCCACTGTTGAGACCTATTGCTTGGACAAAAAGATTCCTTTCAAAATATTGCTACTCATTGACAATGCACCTCATCACCCAAGAGCTTTGATGAAGATGTAGAAAGATATTAATGCTGTTTTTGTGTCTCTTACAACACCCATTCTGTAGCCCATGAATCAAGGAGTAATTTTAACTTTCAAATCTTATTATTTAAGAAATAAATTCAAAAGGTGGTAGTTGCCCTAGATAGTAATTCCTCTGATGGATCTGGGTCAAGTAAATTGAAAAGTTTCTGGAAAGAATTCACCATTCTAGATACCACTAGGAACATTCATTATTCATGAGAAGAGGTCAAAATATCAACATGAACAGGAATTTGGAAGAAAGTGACTCCAAACTTCATGAACAACTTTGAGGGGTTCAAGATTTCAGTGGAGGAAGTAATTGCAGGTGTAGTAGAAATAACATGGGGATTAGAATTCAAAGTGGACCCTGACTTTGTGACTGAATGCCACTGAATGTGTCACTGAATGTGACTGAATTGCTGCATCTCATGACCAAACTTTAATGGATGAGGAGTTGCTTCTTATGGATGAGTAAACAAAGTGGTTTCTCAAAATAAAGTCTACTCCTAGAGAAGATGCTATGAAGATTGTTGAAATGAAAACAAGAGATATAGATTATGACATGAACTCATTTGATAAAACAACAGGATTTAAGGGACTCCTATTTTGAAACAAGTTCTGTGAGTAAAATGCTATCAAACAACATTGCATGATACATACAGAGAAATCATTCATGAAAGGAAGAGTCAATTGGTGAATCAAAGATCACTATTGTCTTATTTTAAGAAACTGTCACAGCCACTCCAAACTTTAGCAACCAGCAGGCTGATCAGTCAGCAACCATCAACAGTGAAGAAACATCACCCACCAGCAAAAACATTATGCCTTGCCAAGAGCTCAGATAATGGCTAGCACTTTTTAGCAATAAAGTTTAAGTTACGTACATGTATTTATGGACATAATGCTATCACACTCTTAATACAGTACAAGGTAAACACAACTTTTATATGCACTGGGAAACCAAAAAGTTCATTTGACTTGCTTTATTCAAATATTCGCTTATCACAGTTGTCTGGAACTGAACCTGCACTATCTCTGAGGTATGCCTGTAGTTAACAATACTGTATTGTATATTTGAAAATTGCTAAGATAGATTTAAAAAAATATTTTATTTTTTTAAAGATTTATTTATTTATTTGACACAGAGAGATATGAGATCACAATTAGGCAGAGAGGCAGGCAGAGAGAGAGGGGGAAGCAGGCTCTCTGCTGAGCAGGGAGCCCAATGTGGGACTCGATTCCAGGACCCTGAGATCATGACCTGAGCCGAAGGCAGAGGCTTTAACCCACTGAGCCACCCAGGCACCTGCTAAGATAGATTTTTAAAGTTATCACCAGAAAGAACAAAAAACTGTAACTATGTGAGTTGATGGATAACTAAACCTATCATAATTTTATATATATATCATAATTTTATATATAATCATTACATTGAACATCTTAAACTTAATTAATGTTATATGTCAATTATGTTTTGATAAAATTGGAAAAAAGTTTTAAAAAGAAAGTGATATAACTTAACTTTCAAAACAATCACTATGGTGTAGAAGAAAACAATGGTGTTGCCAACGGTTGAGAGATTCCAATCATACTGCTCCATTCCTCCACCACAGTCCCAAAGTTCTAACTCTAATTCTGAATGGGACTAGGTGCCTTCTCTTCATCTGGAACAGGGTTTCTCAGCTTCAGCATGACTGAAATTGAGGCAGGTAACTCTATGTTGGGGTGGGGAAGGGGGGCTGTCATGTGCATTGCAGAATGCTTAACAGCATCTCTGGCCTGTGGGGTGCCTGGGTGGTTCAGCTGGTTAAGCATCTGCCTTTAGCTCAGGTCATGATCCCAGGGTCCTGGGATTGAGCCCTGCATTAGGCTCCCTGCTCAGTGGGGAGCCTGCTTCTCTCTCTCCATCTGCAGCTCTCCCTCCTTGTGCTTGTTCTTTGTCAAATAAATAAATAAAATTTTTTAAAAAAATCTCTGACCTCTATCTACTAAAAGCACAGAGCACCCTTCCTCTCAGTTGTGACAAGCAAAAAACTGTTTCCAGATTTTGCCAGGTGATCCTTAGGAGACAAAATGCTCCCTAGTTGACAACTATGGGTTGAGATGTATTCCTACTCTAAGAAATGACATATAGGGACACCTGGGTGGCTCAGTCATTTAAGTGTCAGACTCTTGATTTTGGCTCAGGTCATGATCTCAGGGTTGTGAGACTGAGCCCTATGTTGGGCTCTGAGCTGGCTGTGAAGCCTGCTTATGATTCTCTCTCTCTCTCTCTCTCTTCCTCTGTCCCTCCCCTTTCAGCCCCTCTCCTTCTCTTAAAAAATAGTACATAAACTGAGCTCTGTGTTTGTGATCTCTCTTCCTATAGACTGCATCTACTTATCCTCATAACCCTTGTCTCTACCATCTCTCTTCAGCCATCCATGTTTCCTTGTATTAGGATTAGGTTTCATTACAGGAGCTCAGATAAAGGATCCAGAGCCCCTTCCCTGATCAGATTGCTGAAACCTGTTCTTGATCTGGAGAACAACACTGTGAAAATGAGCTTTCACAATTGTGTAGCACTAGGGTGGAAAGGGCCTCATAAATCACCTTATTGTTTTGTAGGCCTTTGAGGGTGCTACTGGAAATGGCAGGCAGTGACTCATCCTGCTGTACTTCTGTAATATTAAAGAAAATAAATAACGGAACTAAGAAGACATTGAGTGAGGAAATGAGGCATGGGTGCATGAGGCAGAGGTGATCCTACTGCACTGCATCTGAGTGAATATCACCCAATTACTGGGAAGCAGAAGTTAGGAAGGGAACTGCCATATCAAAGCTTTCTGAATGAACTGCAGAGCGTACAGTCAGATGGTAGTGAATTCCCCAGGCAAGCCTTTTCCTCTGAGCTCCCTTTCTGAATAACAAGGAAGTACATGCAATTTGGTTGTCATGGTTTGTTCTCTGTCTTAAGTAATAATGGTAATAACCAGATTTTATGTTTGTGCAGTGTTTCCTAGTTTACAGAGCACTTTCCCAAATGTTATGTCATTCTGCTCGCAAAGCGACTCTGTAGACACTCAGCCAGGAGGAAGAGAGTACTCTAGGAGTTTCCACAGATTTGAGATAGCAGAGCATGCTTATGAAAGCACAAGCTCTGTAATCTGAAGATACTGGTAAGAATACCCCAGACCTGTTCCAGAACCTTGAACCTTAAACTGTCAAACTTCAGTGTTATCCTCTGCACAAGGTGGATAATAGCATCAGTATAAAGTATTCAAACAAATCAGATCTATAATTGATGAGCACAATAACTATCTTATGTTGACAAAAGGCTCTTAAGAGTTGTAGAAGAAATCTTTAAGTCAGGGTAATCTGAAGGTTATTAAGTGTATCAATAGCCTTTTGTATTGTGTAATAGCCAAGATTAGACTTTAGAACCAAGTGACCAGGTTTGAATCTCAGCTTTGCCACCTGAAACTGTGTAACTTGAAACAAGTTTATTAACCTCCCTATACATCATTTTCCACGTCTATAAAATGGGTGCTTTGAAAGATTAAATAAGCTAATATTATGAAATGCACTATCTCACTGTCCAAGTCATCTGTACTTGGTTCCTTCCTTTTTTTAGGCTCTGATGCCTATTTTCTTATTATTTTCACCTTAACAAATGTGATTATTCAGAACTGACTTTAAGTACTGCATTAAAGTAAATAACACTGGGTGTTATTAGAGATAAATACATTAGTCTTAGTGGCTTAACACAACTAAATTTCCTGTTCATGTAGAATGCATCCAATGCATGTGGTGTGTGTGTGTGTGTGTGTGTGTGTGTGTGTATGTTGGGGTTTACTCCATGCACAAATTTAGAGACCAAAGCTCCTACCATGTTGTGTCTCCACCCTCTTCTAAATGTTTAGATTTCTCTACTTTTAGCAAATGAGAAAAGCATGGGTATCAGACAGGGGAATTTCTCAGGGTCAACAATGGGAGTTGAACACACTGCTTTTGTTCTTATTCCACTGTACAGTCATATGGCTGCACCTCACTTAAAGAATTCTGGGGAATGGAGTCAAGCCATGTGCCTAAGAAAAGGACAGTTCATATACTAGAGAGTTCCAGAAATCTCTGATACAAGTCCTGAGTTCAGGGGATCTTAGTCACCCAGCAGCAGACTTTGTAAAGTGCTGCTCTAATAATGAGAGCCATGGTACCACGTTGCTCTCTGATCTATGCAGTCTCTCCATAGATAGCATTCTGCCCTGTGTGAGTGGTGCTTTATATTTATGCAGCAAGATAGATTCTACTTTTGATTGGGGTTCAAGTCGAAAATAACCTTCCTTCTGAATGGAAACATAGCTCTCTTGATGTATTCTAGGTGTTTAACAGATCTACTGAGGGCATGACCCATGATGTAGGAATCCAGAGCCCTGTAAAACACAGCTCATATGCTTTCAGAGGCTGAAAATTAGAGCAATGGGTTTTACCTTGTCATAGAGACAAGGTCAAGATAGACCTACAGAAAACAGCAGACAAATGGAAATGAGCTGAAAACTAAAATAGTGTGATCAGAGACTGGAAAACTAAACACAAGTTTATAGGCTAGAGGAAATATACAAACACAGTAGAAAACTTTTAAAAAGTGAGAACCAGGAATCTGAAAAGTACTGACATCAAAAGAGTATGAAAGAATATATAAAGGAACGCACTAGTGGAGGCCCAGAGAAGCTATCCTTAGGCAGGAAAAAAATAAAACAAAACAGAGCAGTACAGAGGATGGGGTTAAAGACACTGGTTTTGTATTTTCAGCCTAGAGTGCAAATCCAGGCTTCAAACCCTGTGAACTGTGACTCAGCATGATTCTACACATCTCTGAACTTCAGTTTTCCCATCAGTAACGTGGAGGAAATAATATCACTTATTTCTCAGTATTATTGAGAGGGAAACCTGACATAATGTATCTAGAAATGGGGTTTTTAATCTTGGGTGCATCTGAAATGCACCTCATGATTCGGTTTGTTTTTGTTGTAATACATACACGTAAGTCCTAACCTTGGTAATTCTTAGTAGTTCTGGGTTGGGTGTCTGCACCTGTAGGTTCATCATAGGCCCAGTTTCTTAGTTCACTATCACTGTTCTATTAGATTAGGGATCAACAAAGTGCCAGGTAACAAATGGTTTAATCTTTGCATGCCATAGAGTCTGTTGTAACTCTTCAACTTGGGTATTTTAGTATGAAAGCCCCATAGATGATACATAAATACATGGGCATGACTGTGTTCTAACAAACCTTTATTCACAGTGTGAATTTCATCTAATTTTCATACGTCATAAAATATTATCTTCATTTGCATTTTTCATCTTTAAAAATATAAAAACAATTCTTAGCGAATGAGATGCTACTAAAAAAAGGCTTGCATACCAGATTTGGCCCAAAGACCATAGTTTTCCCCACTCATGCAAGAGAGCAGAGGTTCCTGGACTTCAACATACTTCAGGATTATGTAGGAGGCTTGTTAAAACCCAGATTGTGGGGCACCACCCCCATAGTTTCTAACTCAGTAAGTCTGTGATGTGGTAGAAGATTTGCATTTCTAACACATTCCCATGTGATGCTAATGCTGCTTGTCCAGAGACTACATTTTGAGAATCATTGCTCTAGAGGAATGTCCAGACTATTTGTTCTTCAGATAGCCTCATATAAATATTATTTCCCATTTTTGAGCTTTGGAAAACTATTTTGTGGTTGAGCATCTTACTATATCCTTAAAAAAATACCTGAAATAAACATACTTTCTGTTGCTTTAGCAATTACTGCATAGTCAATAAATTATACTGATTTAAAACATGGACTATGGAGCAAAATCAGCCTTCACTTGAATCCTGGCTACCAGTTTTGAGGTTGTACAACCGCGAGTATTTAACTTCTTTGTATTTCAGTTGCCTCATATGTAAAATGAAGGCAATAAATAATACCTATATTACAAGATTGTTGTGAGGATTAAACGAGTACAAAAGTATTTATAATAGTACATAGCTGGTTGTAAACATTTAATAAATGTTGATTATTATTGTGTCTAGAGGTTAAATTATAACAGTTAAGATGTTTTAATAAGAACAATGTCCTAAATTAAAGGTCCACACTGAGGTGAGCCAAGCATATATATGCCAACAGGGTCAAGATCTTTCTCCATAATTTCTGATCTACTTTTAAATACATAGACAAGTAGCTATTCTAGGCCAACAAATGCACAAGGCCATGAAAAGTTTAGCATGAATATTTTTTAAAGCACATTTTACCAAATTTCCAAGAAGTCATTCAAGATAGAATGAATAACGTACCCACAGGATAGCTGAGGTTTAACTTTACTATTAATCCTTTGAGATAAATAAGTTATAAAATATATGTCTAGGTTAAGTCTGCTGACTTCATTTACTCATCAAATAATTATTAAGCATCAAGTGGTGAAGTCATATGTAAAGAACTAGTGATAAAGCAAGGTAGCCAATGACAGAGGTACAGTCTTTGTACTCAATGAACACAAACTTATCAAGGGAATAATTTCAATTAATTCCTTACAGCCATAGTAAATAGGAAGAAAAATTACAAAGTACCATGAAGAAATGTCACTGAAGGAATTATTCCAAGGTGAGGGTCACAGGGAAGTCTTCCTTGAACAAGGCATATCTATCTAAGCTGAGATTTGATGGCTAGTTAGAATTCCAGAGACATTCACTTGAAGTGTGGTCTGCAAATGTCTGACAGAAGTCTATAGAATATATTTAATTTTCTATCTGCATGTGGGCATATAAGAAAGGATCGTGTCTCTCTTCTATCAAAAGTGTTATGAAGTCATTTATATACAAATTAGAGGAAGGGAAGAGGAGGAGTTGCCAAGAACAGATATCTATCGACTATCTATGTATCCATCTGTATATTTTTTTAGAAAATTCCATTGAAAATTATGTTGCCCGTTAAGAGACTAAGAGAACATTTCTAACAAATCTGACACATAGGGTGCTATTGATAGGCGTATTCTGAACACACATCCATTTCCATGGATCATTTTGAGCCATAAATTTCACCCAGTGATTAATACCTGACTATGTTGTGATACAGACTCAGGAAATGCTTAAAATGCTGCAAATGATGTTGTGGTTTTCCTTACATATTTTTTCACAATGTGATGAAATACACAGAAATGACTGATGAAGAAGTGGTTATCCCTAACATTGGTCTCATCAGCTTCCTTTTCTTATAGAATATTTACCTGAGAAACTTAGTTTATATGTATGTGTAAAAGGCAGAATAATGGTTCCCCAAAGATGTTCATATCCTCATCCCAAGAATCAGTGAATATGTTATGTTACATAGCAAAGGGAGAATTAAGGATGCATATGAATTATGTTTGCTAATTAGCTGATTTTAATTATACTGGATTATCTAAGTAGCTCAATATGGAAGAGAGGTAGAAGAGTCTGTGTTGTATTTCAAGAAGGACTCAGCCACCATTGCTGGATCTGAAGATGAGAGAGGTCATGACCCAAGGAGTACCTACAACCTCTAGAAGTTGAAAAGACAAGAGTATGAAGTCGAAGAGCTTCCAAAAAGGGCAACATCCCTGATGACACTGATTTAACCCAAATGAGACTCATTTTGGATTTCTGACCTGAAGAACTATAAGATAATATATCTGAGTTTTTTTTTAAAGATGCTAAATTTGAGATAATTTTAACAATAGGAAATTAATACAACATGTTTTCAGATCAAATGTTTAAATAAACTAAGCATTCCAAATTTTGAGAGAACAAATATTTCCTTTATAAACGCAATATATCCTTCGGAACATTTCAAGGGTCATTCTAATCTGCAGCGCTGATGCTTGACAATCAATAGTTCTATTATGATATAAGGCCATCAGGTTGGCTTTTCCTCTAGACCCACAAGGAAAAACAATAACAACAACAATAGTCTACCTACATAAAGACAAAAACAGGGGGAAGGTTTATTTTCCTGTGTATCATTCTAGTAGACACTAAATAAATGTTAAATATATGGTCTTATTTATTAAACTGTCCTTTGACATAAAATTTGGTTATGTATATAAAACAGGTATCCTAAAGTTACCAACATCTAAAAGAAAACTCCTAATCCCTAACTTTGCTCCTTTCCTATTTTTCTCCAATTCACCTTAGGCCTACACCTAAGAATTATGTTTGCCACTTCTCTTTCTCCCCTTTCACCCCATCAATTTTTTTCATTATTTTATATACATATTAAATATGTGCAGACACATACATATCTGTCAAGGACCAACTGCTAGAAGTCTTTGAGGATTCATATAAAATGCAATTAAAAATTGTCTGCCTAAGGGTCAGAAGAGGAAGGTGTTAATACACTAGATTGTATTTCTACCGGTCGAAGGTTGACTCATAACTACTTCATTATTTGTCTGCAAAAGCATCAAAATGGCTGAAGCAGAAAGTGAAAGGTATACAGTGCAACTGAGATGAGGTACTATTAGTTTACAGCTGTGCAAATCTGGATTCCACACCAAAGCCTGGAATAAAATGGTAGGCAAAAATAATATGGGGATGGATACAAAATTCATCTACTATATCTATCTTGTGTCTTGATTTGAAATCTTATTTCATCTAAGCTTTTACTTTGTAACCACAATAATTTCTTCAAATGTTTATATACAATTATTTTCATCTCCCTATTTTTTATAATAGAATACTTAATTTTAAATATTACTTAATACTACTTATACCGCTTAATTTCTTTATTAATAGAAATGCTGCTTAATTTTTAGCCCATCCTCCATTAACCACCTTCTTTTTTATGGTCTCTTGAAAGAGTAGCTGTTTAAGAATAGTTATTAGTGGGCGCCTGGGTGGCTCAGTGGGTTAAAGCCTCTGCTTTCAGCTCAGGTCATGATCTCAGGGTCCTGGGATCGAGGCCCGCATCAGGCTCCCTGCTCGGTGGGGAGCCTGCTTCCCCCTCTCTCTCTGCCTGCCTCTCTGCCTCCTTGTGATCTCTCTCCCTCTGTGAAATAAAAATAAATAAAATCTTTAAAAAAAAAAAAGAATAGTTATTAGTTCTCAGGTAGATGAGAAATAAAGATGTGCCATAACTCTGTGGGTGTTCCCCTTGTGCCTGGAGAGTCTGTGATACCACACATATTGAAATACAGAGAGTTAAAATTAGCACATAGGATTCCATGTGTCCTTTTCATCTCAATTGAACAATTCTCAGATCACCTCATACCATAATTTTTGTTTCCTATTTTTTTTTAGATTTATTTATTTTAGAGAGCATGTGTGAGTGAGAGCAGGGAGAGAGGCAGAGGGAGAAAAGAACCTTAAGCAGACTCAGCATTGAATGGAAGCCTATATCAAGCTCAAGGTGGGACTTTATCTCATGACCCTGAGATCCCTACCTGAGCCAAAACCAAGAGTTGGTCACTTAACTGACTCTACCACCCAGGTGTCCCTGTAACTATCAATCTCACCATTTCATTAGTTTACTTTAAATTGAATTTCCTTTACTAAATAATCAGCCAAATGATAAATGTCAAAAATCTCTAAAAATTCCTAGCTCTTTTACTATATATACCAGTCACCAATCAGAAGCTTAAACTTCTGCTTTTACCTATGAATAAAAATAGTTTTCTTTATTCTAAGAACATGTTGCATGTTGGAAAATTAGAATATGTTTTTATCCCCTGTATCTTGGGTCATCTGTACATATAAGACAGTAGTAATTTCATATTTGGGTGTATGTGTGCTCCAGTCCTCCAGGTACTATCTATCCTTCTCTCTCTCTTGCCAGAAATCCATCTTTGCAACAGAAGGAGCTCCCATTTCCCCTTCTGGTCTAGAAGCAACTGTTCAATATCTTTTTTTCCTTCCAGAGGCAGTATTCATATTCTTCCCTGTGGCTATAAGCCTTATCTTAATGGTGGAAGAACTTCAGGAAAACAAATTACTGAAAAAGGGCCATTTAGGAGATGACACATCAAAATTATCATCTCACTTGGGGATCAATTAATATGTTAATATTAATCCTACTGATTAATATAGAAAACAATGGTCATTTCAATAAATAATAATATCACCAAAAAGGCATTTAAACACATTAAATAATTACTTCTGGGTAAAAAGAAAAGTAACATGGAGAAACATCAGAATAGAAGTTTACTTCCTTGATATGATAAAGAATTTTTTTTAAACCAAATGCCAACATCATACTTAATGGTGAAATACTATAGTCATTCCCATTAAAATAAGAAACAAGATGAAGACATCATTATTTTTTAACATTGTCTGGAAGTTCTGTCCAAAGTAATAAAGCATGAGACAGACATAAAAGAAATAACTATTGGAAATGAGACAAAATTAGCATTATTTACAGGTGGCAGAACTGTACATAAGGAAATGGTAGAGAATTGAGGGAGAACCCTGTAGATTGAATTCATCTTATAAACAGCGGTTGTATTCTAGATTAATATAAAAATCATATTAATATAAAAATTAAGTACATCAGATGTGCTTGAAACACAGTAACTGAAATATTAAAAAAAAAATTCAATCAAACATCCTAAAACCAAAAGTATACCATGATGAAAACACACAAAACAATATACTCTTCACACATATATACATTCACCTATTGCTTAGGAACATCATTATCATTAGGAATCTGTAAGGAAAAAATTATAAAATGTTTGTAATATTCTGGACAGAATAGGTTATGTTGTAGGGACAAATAATTCCCCTAAATAGCTTGGTTTATTTCTCACTTATGTTTCATATCTTTGGTCATTTGGAAGGGGGCTCCGTTCCTAGGTTCTCATTCAGGGACCCAAGTACTGATATGCTTTGTACTGTAGCAAGGGGAAAGAAAGATGGAAATTGTTCATCGGAGTTCTGCACCACTTCTGCTTACTTTTTATTGGCCAAAGTAAGACATACACCATGTCTAATTTCAAAGGGGGGGGTAGTGCAATACTAACCACAACTTAACTGAAAAAAAAATTACAGTGGCTGATTACAATATACATTTTAGTGATTAAGAATTCAGATTCCAGTAGCAGCACCTGTGTCTCTGACAATTGACTCTAAGTATCTTGGGAGTATTTATTTTGCTATGACTTGTTTTTCTCATATGAAAAGTAGAAACAATAATAGTATATAGCTTATCTGGATTGCTTTACCATTTTATACACTAATGAAAGATACTGAGGAACTATCTTCTGCCAAAAATATACATTCTGGGTGCTCTGATAAACAAAATGGACAAAGATCTCCACCTTTGGGGATCATAGATTCTCAAGAGGCAAACAGAAAATAAACCATAGGAAAACTAAATAAGTAAATTGGACTGCTAGAGCATTTTAGGTCACTGTAAGGACTGTGGCTTTACTGTGAGCAGATAGGGGGCGTAGGAGGCTCTCAGAAGTGACATTACCTGAGCTACCTATTAAAATAATTCTACTCTGTTGGAAAGTTGTCCTGGTGGAGCAATGGTGAGAGTGATGAGACCCCTAAGGAGGCTACTAAGCAATTCAGGTGTGAGATGGTTTGGACCAATGTGACGGCAGTGGGTGTACTAAGAAATGCATTCAGTACAAAAACATCCAGAGTATTTAGATTTTGGATATATTTTGAAAGTAGAGATATTGATGGATATATTTTAGGATATATTATAAAAGTAAGAGCACATGATAGATTATATGTACAATATGGGACGAAGAGAAGACTCAATTAGGACTGCAAGATTTTTAAATGAAGCCATTAACCGAAAAAGAGAAGGCAGTAGTGAAGTCCAGTTTTGGATATGACATGTTTGAAATACTGTTAAACTCTAAGAAGAGGTGTTGAGTAGGAAGGTGATACATATTTTATAGAGTTTAGGAGGGTGCTCCTAACTGGAAAAGCAAATGTGGATGTTCTCTTAGAAAAGTACATTCAAACCCTTGGAATTCAATCAAATCACCAAAGAAGTGAGTACATTTGGTTTTAAATGAGTTAGTAAGTGGATATGCCTTAGAATAATGGTATATAATAGTATTCAATAAATGTTAGTGTTAGAATTATGTTCCTTGAAGAGAACATTCTTTCAAAATTCTTAGTTCTTACCAGATTAATTTATAACCCTGATGGCATCTTAATAAAATTCCCTTGACAAAATGAGTTGATAAAACCATTCTAAAGTTTGTCTTGAAAAAAAATCATCAGTGAAATTATTTAGGACATTTAAGCATAATGGTTTTAAGGAAAGAGGTTGAGGGTAGCGGCCCTGACACTATACAAATTAAACAGCCTCATTAAGTATGGAACTGGTTCAGGAGTGAACAGTAAGATGAAAGTAACACAACAGATGGTGCCAAAACAGATTATATACTGATTTTTATATCTCTATCAACTTGATATATTATAAAATAATTCACTACAAACTTGTATTTTGGATAAGGCTGTCAATCAATAAATTCAGGTGGGAAGTTTGGCTATCCTAAATTATTAGAATATTACATCCTTACCTCAGATTTTGTACCAAAACAAATTTTAAAGGATTTGGAGTTTTTAAAAAAGAAAGAAAAAGATGAAATAAAACGCTAGAAATTTTAAATGAATATCTATCTACTTTTTGGCTAGAGAAATCTATTCTGTGCAAACAAGCAATGAGGAAACAACAGAATAGTGACACATTTGACTACATGAAACCTTCAAGTTACTATATATCATACTCCTTATCACAAAAAGCAGATAAAATTAGAAATATATTTTAAGTGATACAAACACGAGTAAAAAAATAATATATTAATAGTTGTTCCAAGTTATTCAGAAAATAAAAGCTAATAGCCTAATAGAAAACCAGGGGAAGACATAAGCGATAACTCATAAAATTAGGAACAACTATGCTCCCTCTTCCTAACAAAACTTCCTAGTAAACAAAGAAATGCAAATTTCAAGAATAGTTAATAACATTTTTAAAAATTATTTATTTGAGAGAGAGTGAGAGAGCATGCATGGTGGGGGGATAGTGGAGGGAGAGGGGCAGAAAGAGAGGGAGAAGGGCTCCCTTCCAGGACTCCATGATAATAACCTGAGTTGAAGGCAGATGCTTAACCAACTAAGCCACCCAGGTGCTCCTCGAATAGTAATTTTTTTAAAACCACTAAATATTTGTGAATTTAACCTGAAGCAAATACTACCAGAAGTTAATTTATAAAACTTTTCTAGAAAGTAATTTGTCAAAAACAAATCCAGAGATCTAAAAGATACATATGCTTTAATTAATTAATTATGCTTTTTGGAATTCATTCTAAAAACATCAAAAATGTAAACAATAATTCTATGTTAAAGGATAATTTTACTGCAATGTTATTTTAACAGTGCTCAGCTGAAAAGCATTCTGTCTTAAATAATTGGGAATTGTTTCAGTAATTATCAATACAAATAATATTATGTAGTCATTGAAAACAGTATTTTCATATTTTAATTAAATAAAATTATTTCCTGTAATATTAAGTGCAAGAATAGTACACAAATCTTTAAATATTATATTCAGCTATATATGCATATCTCTAGATCTACATATTCATATATAATACACAACAACAAAATGTTATTTATGTGTTGATATGATTTTTTTTTAAATACTTTATTTATTTGAGAGAGAGAGAGAGTATGAGTGGGGTCAGGGGCAGAGGGAGAAGCAGACTCCCCACTGAGCAGGGAGCATGACTTGGGGCTAGGTCCCAGGACTCTGGGATCATGACCTGAGTGGAAGGCGACGCTTAACTGAGCCACCCAGGCACCCCTATTTTTTCTTTCCTATTTATGTATTGTGTACTTTCAAATTCCCTATATTACATATGCATTAATTTTACAATAAAATTAGCTATCTGTAGTACTTAAGAAAATATATAAGAAGCATTTATATATAAGACTATATATGTGCTCACACTGTATCAAGTAAATGGATATTGGAAATAATATGTAAAGACAGTTTCTAATTCACTGAAAATTCAATGCCATGAGGAAATTCTTTTAGTTGGTACTAGTCAGTAATCAATGTCATTCTCCATAATGATTGTTCCACACCATTTTTTTTTTTAATTCACATACTTTGAGCTTCATTGACTCCCATTCACTCTATGTAGCAGCTTGGCATTCCACACCATTTTAAGTTCAATATTGTATTGACACAAGATTATCTGTTATATATGTAAGTTAATATCAATCAATCATATAGGTGTACTATTTCCATTCAATCTGGAATGCAAAATAAAATAAAGGACTCCCAAAGTCATCCTATATTTTTCCTTGTCCAATCTGGCAATCCTATGTTTCCCCAATTCCCCCTCTACCACTATGACTGCCCCCTTTTTACCCTTCTGTGAAGACCTACTCATGTATTAAGACCCAACTAAAATAACCTGTTTTACATTCTTCCTTGAAATCCACATATAACATCTCATCTGTGATGTCATCACATTGGATATTCTATACTTAAATATGTGCGTCATTTGTTAGTTCTTTGTATGTTTACATACCAAAAGTACTATAAATCCTTAAATAAAAATGTCAATTATTCAGAGGGTAATTCAAGCATTTACCTTCTGCATGTAGAAATTTGGTAAATAAAAATTAGAGGCAATAGAATGTGAGGGATAAAAATCCTGACCTTTGACATTTGACTAGATTCTGTAATCCACAGTTCAGAACCTGGTTTGCTATAATACCATGGTGCTAGATTGAGAAAGAGTCTTACGACTCCGTATTCGAATTTCTAATAAAAGTGCTCATATGTATGCTTTACAGCTACTTTAGAGTTTATTCATTTATTTTTATCAAGAGACAGCCTAGATGAAATTGGTAACAACTAATAGCAAATTCCAAAAGTCAATAATATCAAAACAACTCTTCAGTATCCTCAATCACAGTTTAATACTGCTTTTTTAATGTTAATTTCTAAATTGTTCATCATTTTCAAAGGTCAGAACATTCATACCAATAGCAATGACAAGAACATAATGGGAGAATACAATGAACGTGTTCTTCCAAATTTATTTGGCAATATGAATTAAAGCTGGCCACATTTCTTGACAAAATAGCTTAAATAATTAATATAATTTGATGTTTAAGTTAGGGGGGCATGAAAAGAAATTTCTACTTAACTACTTTAGAATTTAAGTTTTAAATTGTCTATTGAAACTAGCCAGTGTGCACCTGTGCAGTGAAGTAAATATTTAGATTATACACACGGTCATGAAAACATCATTAACATATTTAATCAACAAAGTTGGGGTTAATTTATGTGCATATTTATATACTTTACATGAAGGAATATCATCTCAAATTCAGAATTGAGTTGGGGGATTACAAAGTGTTGAGTGTGCCATATTCCTGCTTTGTTCTGTATCTGAAAGGCTTTCCCCAATTATTTAAGCCTGACATCCCCACTTTATTTTTAAAACAGTTTATGTCTTTTCTTTTCCCTTTTCTAAGACATATTCATTATAGTATACATCTAAGACATAAAATGTAGCATTACAGAAATGGAAAATAATTCCATTATCAGCTTTCCCCTGTATATTCTTTGGCAGCTGCTTGTAAAAAAAGAATTATGTTTCCAAATGAATTTATTAAATACAGTTTGTACTATCCCTACCTTAAGATTCACAGTGAAGATTATTATATTAAAGATTCTGAGACACTGAAATAAAGAATCTAATTTAACTTTGATTAAACTAGAAATCCATAAACTTATTTAACAGACTTTTTATTACATGTCACCATTTTGACACTATTTAGGATGTGTGGTTTATTTTAAAATTGACTATTTGCGTATCTATCTTATAAGGATTAAATATTCCTCTAGTAATTTCCTCATTTTAATAAATTTAGGAACTTCACCATCCTTTTTCACCATTTAAGTTAATTAGAGCTAGATCAGTTATGTTCACTAAATTAATTATCACTAACATAGATGGAAAAATCATCCTCCTATGACTGCTATGGCATATAAGTCTACATAAACAACTAGCATTTTTTCTAATAAACATAATGAATGTTGTTTTCCATAACAAGCATACTGTATCTACTTTGTACTAAATGCCTGTATCCCTCCAAAATTCATATGTTGAAGCCTAAGTCCCCAGTGTAATGATTTTGGAGGTAGGACCATTGGGAATTAGACCATAAGGGTAAAGCCTGCGCAAATGGCATTAGTGACCTTATATAAAGGGACTTGAGAGATATTATCTATCTATCTTTCTCTCTCTCTCTCTCTCTCTTTCTCTCTCTCTCCCTACCACATGAAGATACAATGAGAAGACAAGCTATTTGCAAACTTGAAAAAAAATCTCACCAGACACCTGATCTGATGGTGCCTTTATCTTGAACTCCAGCCTCCAGAACTGTGAAAAAAAATGTTTCATGTTTAAGCCACCAACTTGCAATAGCAGCCCAAATTAAGACAGTATCCTTAAGGTTATATACCAAACAGGATCTTAGACAAAATTCTATTAATTGTAAGGTGACAAAATTAAATTCCACTTTGTGATTCCTAGCATGTAACCATTTTTAAACATTTCCTTACCTATTAATTTCCCACCATTTAAGAGCTCAAACCTCACATGTGAAAAGACTTCCAATTTTTCAATTTTATTAATTACCAATTCAGCCATATGACTTCATGTTCATTTATCTTTTTTAGCCATCACTGAATTATATAATATGAAGCATAAACATTCTTAGTTTGTATAAATCCTTATAACAGCCCACCAAAATTTATTAAGTACCTACTTTGTCCTTGACACACTGTTAGATGCTGGGATATAATGTCAGTAAAACAGAGAGTCTCAATACATTGCTTACTGTCCTGTGCAGAACATGAAAAAATCAGTAATTACACAAACAAAATAAGCTTACAGTTGTGATAAAGGCTGCAAAAAAGAAATATATGGCTGTGAAAAAAATTCTAATAGGGACTTTGACCTACTCAGGAAGAGTAGGCAAAATTTTCCTGAGGAAACTGAGAATGAGCTCAGATGGGAAAAAGGAAAGATGATATCCACATAAAAGACAGTAGGAAGGAGGTATAGAGAACGCTGAACAAAAGCCCCAGAGCGAAGGCAGCACAGTAATTTGTAGAAATGAGAAGAAGGCTAGAGAAGTGACTACTTAAAGATTTCATTGCTCCATGGGAGATTAAGTCAGAGAGGTAAGCAGGGGCCAGCCCACAGAACAGATCCTCTTAGGAGGCATCTGTGTCTTTATCCTAAGAAAGCCCAAAGAAAAGGCATCCTGTTATTTTAAGTAAGGGTGTGATATGACTATGTTCACATCTACAAAAACTGGAGGAAAGCAATGGTGAAAACACTGGTGATGCTATAGAAATTGTCTAGGGGCATCTGGGTGACTCAGTCTGCTAAGCATCTGCCTTCAGATCAGGTCATGATCTCAGGGTCCTGGGACAGAGCCCCGTGTAGGGCTCTCTGCTTAGCAGGGAGTCTGCTTGCCCCTCTGCCCCTGCCCCTGGTCATGCTCATGCTCTTTCTCTCAAATAAATAAAATCTTTTAAAAATTGTTAAATTTTAACAGCTGAGAGATGCAATTTCTTTTAAGCTTTATATACTTACTTGATATGTAGAGAACTGCATATTTAGATAAATAAGATTCTCTTAGCCAGACTAGTCTCAGCCTTAAATATCTTCCTCTAGGGAACCCTATTAAAATGCTAGAGGAAAAGAGGTAGGAATATTGAGAAATTTTAATTTGTTGTACTTTGTTTTTAGGACAGAAAAAATAATAATCAAGAAAAGAAACTGGTATAATGGGCTTGTTAAAAGAGAGAGAAAGATCTTGCTCTTGCTCTTGGATCCCTAACTATCTGTTTACCAATTTATGATTTTCACTCCATATACCTTTGGTTTCAACTATTACATCTTCATATAACTAGAAATCAGACTCAGAGTCAGGATCCTAGAGCACTACAAGGCCTTTAAATGTCAAATAAATGGTCATATATCTTTACTGGATTGACTTTCATAAATTTTGCTCTTAACAGTTCGGGCCACTCAAAAACTACCCCAGGATCCATGACTTCTAGCTGTTTGTAATTTTTATGTCGCAAATTTGAATCAGTACTAAGTGGGTGCTATAGGTTAAAACTGCTGCGTACATCTGCTTCTCAATAGCCATTTCTGTCATTCAGACATGCATTGTTGACTATTTAGGGAGTCAAAAAATAATTTTAAAACTCTTTATTTCAAAAGGAGTTATACTGGTATTCATGAATTTAGATGCCTGTGAAGAACATAGGACTTACTTATTTCAAATGGCAAGATTTATTCTTCTTCGTAAAGTACAAAATAAGCTTAATACAATAACGGAAAAAATTTTAAAGTTATTTTTCAGCTCTCAATTGTTATAATTTTCTCATTTTATAAAGATATTCTACATAGTAGAAACAAAAACAAAATATAACTAATATGTTCATACAACTTCTAGGTATGAAATAGATATAACCTTTATGGGAAACATCTGTGAAAAATAAGAATTATATCTACTCCATAATCTTCTTGTCTATATTAAAGGAAGTTGGTTATAATAGAGCACTGAAAAATAAAAGGGATTATTATGAAAATTACTGTTCAATCAAGAAATATAATTGTTCAGAGCATTCCATTATATTCCATGGGAATTCCAATCATGTGAAGATTTTTAATACTTAGTTTTAGTATTAGAGATCCAGTCCCACTATCATTATTTACACCAGAAGAGTTTTATTACCAAAATATAACAAGAAAGTCTTCTGAAAACTTTTTAAAGTTGAATTTTAGTACTAACTGTGCAAAATGTTATCTGTATAGCTTAAAATACATTATACTTACTGACTTCATTGGAATAGAATATAGGTAATTTATATTTTATAACCCAAGTAATTACAATTTCCTTAGTCTTATGATTATAATTCTTCTCCATGGGGTCCTCCTTGTTATCAGAGCCCTCTTCATCCCATCAGTTAATAGGCATAAGTCATTTCTTTATACGATACAAAGCCCAGTCAAAATACTGTCATCAAACATTAACACTCACTTATTCTCTTACTATGTATATAGCACAGTGTACTGAACACAGATGCAGAAAAGAACTGGACCTCCACTTTCAAATTCACATCCTACTGACAAAGAAGATGAAAGCAAGCTACAGTAGAAAACGGTGGTTGCACCAAAAACTCTAATACACCTAGGAATAAACCTAGCCAAAGAGGTAAAAGATATGTACTCTGAAAACCAAAGGACACTTATGAAAGAAACTGAAGATGACACTAAGAAATGGAAAAACCTGCCATGTTCATGGATTGAAAGAAAAAATATTGCTAAAATGTCTATACTACCTAATGCAATATACACATTTGATGTAATCCCCATAAAAATAGCAATAACATTTTTCACAGAGCTAGAACCAATAATCCTAAAATTTGTATGGAACCCAAAAGACTGCAAATAGTCAAAGAAACCTTGAAAAAGAAAAGCAAAGCTGGAAGTATCACATTTCTGGACTTAAAGTTATATTACAAAGCTGTAGTGATCAAGACAGTATGGTATTGGCACAAAAACAGACACATTGATCAATGGACCAGAAGAGAAAACCCATAAATGAACCCACAACTATGTGGTCAACTGATCGTTGACAAAGCAGGGAAGAATATCGAATAGGAAAAAGATAGTCTCTTCAAAAAATGGTGTCGAGAAAACTGGACAGCAACATGCAAAATAATGAAACTGGACCACTTTCTTATACCATACACAAAAATAAATTCAGTAAGAGCTATATGTGAGACAGGAAACCATCAAAATCCTGGAGGAGAATACAGGTGTTATCTTCTTGACATCAGCCGTAGCAACTTCTTACCAGATATGTCTCCTGAGGCAAGGGAAACAAAAGCAAGAATAAACTGTAAAGACGTCATCAAGATAAAAACCTTTTGCACAGTGAAGGAAACCATCAACAAAACTAAAAGGCAACCTAAAGAATGGGAGAAGATATTTGCAAATGAAAAAAAAAGATATTTGCAAATGACATATCTGATCAAGAGTTAGTTTTCCAAATCTTTAAAGAACTTATCAAACTCACCACCCAAAAAACAAGTAGGCCAGTTAAGAAATGGGCAGAAGACATGAATAGGCATTTTTCCAAAGAAGACATACAGATGGTCAACAGACTCATGAAAAGATGCTCATTATCACTTACTATCAGAGAAATGCAAATGAAAACAACAGTGAGAAACCACCTCACACCTGTCAGAATGGCTAAAATGAACAGCATAGGAAACCAAAGATTTTGGCAAGGATGCAGAGAAAGAGGAACCCTCTTACACTGTTGGTGGGAATGGAACCTGATGGAGCTACTATGAAAAAGAGCATGGAAGTTCCTCAAATAGTTAAAAACAGAACTGCCCTGTGATTCATCAATTGTACTACTAGGTATTTACTCAAAGGATACAAAAATACCAGTTTACAAGGATACATGCACTCCAATGTTTATAGCAGCATTATCAACAATAGCCAAATGATGGAAAGAACCCAATGTCTATTGACTGATGAATGGATAAAGATGTCATGTGTGCGTGTGCATACATGTATGTAATCGAATATTACTCAGCCATCAAAAAGAATGAAATCACCATTTGCAACAATGTGGATGGAGCCAGAGAGTATTATGCTAAGTGAAATAAGTCAGAGAAAGAAAAAGATCATTTGATTTCACTCACATGTGGAATTTAAGAAACAAACCTATGAACCTGGGGAAGGGAGGGAGAGAGGCAACCTAGAATACAGACTGTCAATGATAGGGAACAAACTAGGGTGACTGGAGGGGAGGTTGGTGGGGAGATAGTAAAATTGGATGATGGGTATTAAGAAGGACACTAGTTGTGATGAGCACTGGGTGTTGTATTTAAGTGATGAATCATTAAATTCTACACCTGAAACTAATACTACACTGTATTTTAACTGGAATTTAAGTAAAAAAAAATACACACACACACACACACATATACATATATATATATATATATACATATAGTTAAAAATACATATATAGTTATATCTATATATAGTTAGTTAAAAAATAGAACAGTGGTGAATGAAGGACACACAGAATGTGACTGGTGTATAAATGAGACACACTAAACTCACCTTGATAGAAGATGATGCCTAAGCTATGTCTGGAAGGATAAATTGGGAAGGTGAGGGAAGAGAGAAAGCTTTCCAACTAGAGGAAACAATGACAGAAGACCTGAGTTTTGATAAAGAGTTTGTTATAATCAAAGAACTACAAACAAAGTTATGTGTTACTGGATCATATAATAAAAGGAAGGAAGATGGAGTGGAGAAAAAAAGGCAGATTTAGAAGAGTTTGCAGACCTTGTTGAATGAAATACAGACTTTACCCTGAAAATTATGGAAAGTCTCCAAAAGGGTTAAACCATGATTAACTTTGTGGCTTCTCAGGGGGAGGTAGAGATTTAAAATTTAAGAAACAAAACAAATGAAAAAAGGGGGGAAAAAGATAGAAGGGAGCAAACCAAGAAAGAGACTCTTAACTATAGAGAACTGTTGGTTACTAGAGGCAAGGTTGGTAGAGGCATGGGTAAAACAGGTGATAAGGATTAAGGAATACACTTGCACTCCTGGGTGCAACACTGGGTGTAGTATGGCAGTGTTGAATCACTATACTGTACACTTGAAACTAATATTACACTGTATGTTCACTAATTGAGTGAACTGGAATTTAAATAGAAATTTTAAAAACTTAAAAAGAAAAATTAATAACAAAAAAGTTTTGGTAGTCTTAGCCAAGTCACTAAAATGAAGCATCCTTGTGCCCTTTATATTTCTAGAATCTTTCCAGATTGAATCTTTAGGTGATCCTAATGAATTGATACTTTGTTTTGTTTTTTAACTTTATTTTCTAAACATTAGTTTTAATATTCATTAGTTCTTCAACATACCATGAGAACCTATGAGCAAGATTTTAAAATGGTTTGTCTTGCTCAAAGAGCCTGGATATAATTTTTTTAGGTATGGAAATATTATAGGAATTGCTATTGTTCTTTGTATGCTATAGCTAGGCATTTAGCTAAATCTTCCACATGGGTTATCTTATTTAATCTTTCAACAGCTCTATGAGTAGCTATTAGTAATACTATAAGTTTATAGATGAGGACATTAAAATTTAGGGAGTTCAGCAGTTTGCTAACTATCTTACAATGAGGAAATGGTAGCACTGGGATTTGAAACAGGGAAGTCTGACTTCAGAGTATTCCTCCTGGTTCTTTATGCTCTGACAAGACAAGTAAGGTATTCCAGGAATGTTTGAATATAAGAAACACCCCAAGATGCTTGGGAAATTTCCAGCAATCCAATGTGAGGGAAGATATTTTGGCAAAAGGAGAATATGTTGTCTCCTTAAAGGATGATAATTTATGACAGAAGATCTTTCTTTCATGTTATTAAAGTTCTGGTTATATAAATTTAAAAAGTGTGCTAAAGAAATTCAAAGAGCTTGTTGAAGCAGATATGAGATTGGTCACATCAGGTATCATCCTCCTAAAGGACTAGGATATTGAAAATCAGAATCCAGGCAACTAAAAAAAAATATGTTTGTTTCAGCAAAGTGTTTTTAATTCTAAAATCCAG
Organism: Ailurus styani; assembly: GCA_002007465.1. Taxonomy (NCBI): domain Eukaryota; kingdom Metazoa; phylum Chordata; class Mammalia; order Carnivora; family Ailuridae; genus Ailurus; species Ailurus styani. Next base: position 606,386 of record LNAC01000371.1, on the reverse strand, counting down.
GGTGGATGAAGAATAATTCAATTTTGTCATTATTCTTGCTTCCTCCTCCTCTTAAATGGTCATTGTACATTTATTCTGGAGCCCATTTGTAATCAAGAACATAAAGTGATTATTCTGAACTATATTCTAAGGCTTGTTTTTTCAACAGGTATTTTCCTTCTGATTCCATTAAACTTAAGAGTATTTAGAAATCCTTTAGAAATTAACATTGAAAAATTTATTATGACAGTCCATCCTTACCACATTTTCACTGAGTGTTAAATAAAACTAAGTCTCAATTATTCCTCCATTTAAATAATTAAATTACCTCTTACTTAGAATAATCATTGATATAACAACACTTGGTTGACAGTACATCTGGCATTTCTCTTCTGCTGCAATTAGAACAATCCCACTTCATTAATTTATACATTACCTGTAGTCAGTGCAATCAAGGTTTAATTGCCACATGGCCTGTTTATGTGTATTCTTGTTTTGTTTGTAATCTGTACTGCACAGACTCACAAATAGGGCAGAAGTGTTACTTAAACAGAATCTGTTCTAAACAGAAAGAGCAGAAAGACACTTCATGAATTGGGACTCTGAAAAGAAAAATTACTTTATAGAGGGCAGATGACAGTTGGGAGAGAGTCCATGCTAAGTTCTGATTTATCATATGATCATCCTAGTGGAATATCTTCCTTAGCTTTTGGTTTCCAAACCTTTTCTCCACCTTGCCCTGGGACTTTAAAGATCATATGCTTCTATAACACAAATAGAAAATTCTTATGTATATAGTTATCAAGTCCAGCAACACAAACTAGGTCCTATTGTGTTCTTAAAAGGCTATTTTATTCTTTTTTTTTTTTTTATTCATTTCACAGAGGGAGAGAGATCACAAGGAGGCAGAGAGGCAGGCAGAGAGAGGGGGGGGGGAAGCAGGCTCTCCGCTGAGCAGGGAGCCCGATGCGGGCCTCGATCCCAGGACCCTGAGATCATGACCTGAGCCGAAAGCAGAGGCTTTAACCCACTGAGCCACCCAGGCGCCCAAGGCTATTTTATTCTTGCTCAGTAGAAGTCAATTATGGAGAAGTCACAGTATGTCAGGGAAGTGAACCAAAGGATTCAAGGGAGCTGTTCTTTATTTTCAGTCACTTGTATGTTTAAGGCAGGAAATTTTAAAGTTATGATTTTGACTGTGTTCCACCTACTGGAATCACAATTAGTGATATAATGGCCTTTCCAATAAAAATTATGAAATATAGATTCCAATTATATCCATATGTGTGTGTGTGTGTGTGTGTGTGTGTGTGTGTGTGTGTGTGTGTGAGTGTGTGTATTAATGGATGTCTAGATTCCATAGAAAAAATCCTGTCTGGAGAATTTAACCAAAGCCTGGTGTTTACTACCTATGATCAGGAGTCTGATACACAGAGTCAAATATGGCAATGGAGAGAAAACTGCAAACAGACTGGTCCATCTTGCATTTCTGGGACCATAGATGCTATGCCTATGATAGGACAGTACTCTTAAATTGTACTATAAGCCCTTAACCAAAACTAAGTACTTTCTAGAGGCGGAATAGTTTATTAGTTGCAAGCAGGAAGGTAATAGTCTTAGATTCAACTTCTGACTAGTTCTTAATAGTTTGTGCTCTTAGGATATTTAACTTACTAACACTTTTATAAAAGTGGTGATAATAAAGGTACACACATAGTAAACTTATTGTCAGGATTAAATGAGAATATGAATATATAAGTTTGAGACAGAGTCTTGTATATTAGAAAAATTTCAGGTGCAATTACTGTAACAATTCATAAGTGATCAGAAAGACATATCCAGAAAATAACTGCAAGTATTTTCTTCCTTTGGAATAGACTGGGGCACACACAAACACTAAACATACATACATATCTAAAGATTGAATTTGCTTATTTCAGAGAAATAAAACTTGGAGAAATCTTTGGTCAAATGCCTTGATTGCAAACATAAAGAAAAGAGGAAGAAGAAAATATTGCTTGCAAAGTCGTTTTGGTTTTCTTTGTGTCTTCAAAGAAGATCATCAAACGAACATTCAGCTCCAAATTTAAATTTGGAGCTGTACTACCTGTACAGCTCCCTGTACCTCCCTGTACTTGCTCCCATTTTACTGATGAAGGCTACAGAATAACACTCTGGAAATGGTAACTCCCCCTAGGGGTCAGGAAGACTGCGAACGCAATGTGCTGAGAATCTTGTCAGAAAATATAATTTCTTAATGGAAGATTTTCAAAATAATTTGGAAAATCAGTAGTTAGCCATATGGATTTGAATAAATGTCTTAATTGTTTATAGCTTTTTTATTCCTTAGGTCATTATTTTTTTCTTAGGTTTACCACTTCTCTGTGTTAATTCTCAATAAAAGCAGCTGATCCTTATCCAAATCTCCTCCAGCTCCCCAGCAGTATTGCAAGGTAATGGCAAAAGCTGCACTTTGAAGATTGGGTAGGATTTTTATTGGCAGAGAAAAAGAGAAAAGGTGAGAAATTTCACGATGGTTGGTGTTGATATGAACAGAAAATGGTGGCAAGTAGGGAGCATCTGTATGGAGAAATAATGGGATAATGTTTAGGTTAAAATTATGCTGAATTTCCTATTATCACCTCAGCATCACCTATCCTGCTTTCAGAGATTTGGGATTAGGGGTCGATGAAGGCTTTAATATGATATTTGGAAGATGGAAGACAAGGACAGCCCTCCAATCTTGGAAGCATTAGCAACCCCGCCGTAGACCAAGGTTGAAATTCAAAGTTGGCTTCAGGCCAAATCCTGACAACTACTCTGAGTTAGCCTTCATAAATTTACTAGATAACCTTGAGACTCACAGAGGCCTCTTGAGAACTACCCATTCTGATGTGCATTCAGGTTAAGAACGGTGAAAGAGGAGTGTTTGGGTTTTTCAGGAGCAGATCTTGAGTCAATTCAAATGCAAGTAGCTTAGCAGGTTAATAATACTAACAAATGCCAATAAAAGAGTAGAGGAATTGAGGAAGGAAAAGAAAACAATAAAGAGTACACTAAATCATGTTATCTCTATGGGTTACTGAAGTTTAATTCTTTAATTCTGTTGAAAACTCTAGGAGTCTGTGTGGAATTGTGCCTCATAGTTAACCTTCCTGAGGATAAAGGAACTGGGATATTTCTATACTAACTCCCATTTGTCATTGGATGACATCTGTTCCTAAAAGAAAAAAACAAAAAACAAACAAACAAAACCTTTTTGGTCATCTTTGGTCTACTCTAAGCTTGAGAAGAGTAGATTTGCTGTGACAGAATACTCTTGAGTGTTTGGAAGTCTACTCTAGTTTATTTCATGGTAAGGCCAGAGGGGATACGGCTTTACCATATCTACCAGCATTCTATTTATCCTTTATTCCCACCTCAAAAATTCTTTGTGAAATCATCTCCAATTTCCTATATTTGGCATTATGTCCTTAGCTCTACTCCCATAGCACTTCTCTGATGTGAAGACACACTGCTTTATCTTCCAAATCATTTAGAATAATCTCTGCATGAAATGCTAAGTTTGTTGAGTTGGGAGGATTTGATGAAGCAGGGAGTACAGTGTTTAGAAGCCCAGGTTTCAAGACAGACCTGTGTTCTATTTAACCCCAGATCATACACATAAAAACTGTATGTTTTAGACTGGCAATTTATATGTTTAAGTATCAACTTTTTTAATTTATAAAATGGGAATGCTCATCTGTATTACAAAGCATTGTAATGATTAAAATTCTTTTCTTATGTCATATTTTCTTGTTCTGTATTCTAGTAGGCAGAACTTGGGTCAATGGGGGAAGTTAAAGAAAGGAATCCTATCCATGATCAGGAGGGTTGAGCATAGGTCATGTTTACTATTCTTTTCAACTCCAAAATTTTACAAAATAATATAAGGCCTCAGCTCTGCAATAAAGTTAGTGTCATTTATATTAATGAAATTAAATGAATAGCTTCAAAATAATTACTTTGGCTCTAGTCTTACTTTCAGCTATATAGTCTTCATTCCTTCCCATTCCAAAAATTGTCTTGACTACTTCTGATATACATCCTCCCTGAAGTCTGAAGGTAAGGGAGGTTACCTGTTTTGTTCACTACTGTATCATTAGCATTTAGAGCATTGCCTCACATGTAATAGATGTTCAGTAAATAATTGCTAATAAATGAGGAGAAAGTGTGCATATGTGTGTGTCCAAATATTGAAGGTCTATTTATATCTGAACTCATTATACTCAAGTACTAAACTAACTCTGCTACTAAGGATACCATTACTCCTTCTAAAGGCTAAGATACTAGAGCCTAAGCTCACATTAAATTTACTAAAGCCTAGAAAGATCCTTTGAAACTATAGAACAATCTTTGAAAAACGCTGAGGAAACAGTTTCATTCAAGTAGGAATTACAGTCAGGATACTGCTAACATGAGATGTTATCCAGATCTATCATAACTTAGAGCAAGTGGAATACCTAACAGAGTAACATAGTAAATACACATTAAAATGGGATTGGTGGGGGGGCACCTGGGGGATACAGTTGTTTAAATGTCCAAATCTTGGTTTTGGCTCAGGTTATGATCTCACGAAGATCAAGCCCCAAGTTGGGCTCCACACTCAGCGCAGAGTCTGCTTGAGGCACTCTCTCCCTTTCCCTCTGGCCCTCGAACTCATGTTGGTTCTCTCTCTCTCTCTCCCTATCTCTCTCTCTCTCTCTCTCTCAAATAAATAAATATTTAAATGGAATTTTGGTAGGGGTGCCTGGGTGGCTCATTTGGTTAAACATCTGACTCTTGATTTCAGTTCAGGTCAAGAACTCAAGGTTGTGAGATTGAGTTCTGTGGTTGGCTTTTGCTGGGTGTAGAGCCTGCTTAAGATTCTCTACCTCTGCCGCTCCCCCCCTTTCCCTCTCTAAAAATATTTGAAATAAATAAAATGGGATTTTGGTATTGAGATATAAAGTTAGAGAAGATAACTAAAGTCTTTTTGGATTCTAGCATTCTATTCTAAGTATATAATATATTCATTGAAATTTCCTAGATACACTGAGCGTTATTTTTTAAGACTTTGTTTACCTATTTGACAGAGAGAGAGAGCAAGCACAAGCAGGCAGAGAGGCAGAGCAAGAGGGAGAAGCAGGTTCCCCACTGAGCAGGGAGCCCTACATCGGGCTCAATCCTAGGACCCCAGGATGATGATCTGAGCTAAAGACAGATGCTTAACCAACTGAGCCACCCAGGTGTCCCTAGGCTGGGAATTTAAAGAAGTAGATAAATGTAGTGAACAAATTATCTAGCATACTAAATCTGGCATGAAAATCTAGCAATTTAAGAGTTAAAGTTGTATCCCTTAGAATTCATGGTAGTTAGAAACTACTGCAGTAGTTAAGAAAGTAAGTTTGAGTGTGTTGGGTTGTGTCCTGCTTCTGGCATCCAGCTACAATGTTTTGGACAATGTAGCCACCCAAAGATTTGATTTTATAAGATGTAAATGATGATAATGCCTATTTCACATACCTATTGTAAAGAGTAAAAGTTATGAAGTTTGTCAATGTTTCCTATAACCTCAAGGGCATCTTGGTGGCTCGATTGGTTAAGCATCTGCTTTTGGCTCAGGTCTTGATCCCAGAGTCCTGGGATAGAGCCCTGTATCAAGCCCCACACTGGGCCCCACATCAGCCTCCCTGTTTAGTGGGGAGCCTGCTTCTCCCTCTCCCTATGTCTGTCTCTCCTTCTGCCTGCCACTCCTCCTGCTTGTGCTCACTCTCTTTCTGTGTCAAATATATAAATAAAACCTTTAAAAATATTTCCTGTAACCTCCAAGACATAGAAATGCTCATCAATATGTAAAGCATTTTTTTTTATTTTTTTTTATTTTTTATTTTTTTAATTTTTATTTATTCATTTGACACAGAGAGAGAGATTACAAGTAGGCAGAGAGGCAGGCAGAGAGAGGAGAGAGGAGGAAGCAGGCTCCCTGCTGAGCAGAGATCCCGACGCGGGCCTCGATCCCAGGACCCTGGGATCATGACCTGAGCCGAAGGCAGCGGCTTTAACCCACTGAGCCACCCAGGTGCCCTTGTTTTATTTTATGATCAGAGAGGCTTACAGGCTAAAATCCCACACAAAAGATGAAAATTTTGGCCATCAGAATGCTATCAAGGCATCTTTACTGTGTGTTTGACATCTTTTGATTCAACAGATAAGATGAAATACATTCCTACAACTCCTTCTTCTCCTCAAAGTGAATTTTAATCCAACAGATTAGAAAGCAGATTGAGTTAAGACAAAGCATTTAGGCCAGTGTCTAGCTCACAGTAAGAATTCTGTTTCCCATTTTCATCATTAAAATAGCTTCTATCATGTTTGATCTCTCAAACACACATTTTTTTATTTTTTAAAAAGATGTTATTTATTTATTTGACAGAGATAGAGAGAGAGCATGAGCAGGGAGCAGGAGAGGAAGAAGCAGGCTCCCTGCTTAGCAGGTAGTCCAATGTGGGGCTCGATCCCAGGACCATGACCTGAGCCCACTGCAGATGATTAACTGACTGAGCCACCCAGGTGTCCTGACACACATTTTTTTTTATTTATTATTTTTTTTATTTTTATTTTTTTATTTTTTTTTTAAGATTTTATTTATTTATTTGACACACAGAGAGAGATCAGATCACAAGTAGGCAGAGACGCAGACAGAGAGAGAGGAGGAAGCAGGCTCCCTGCTGAGCAGAGAGCCCGATGCGGGCCTCAATCCCAGGACCCTGAGATCATGACCTGAGCCGAAAGCAGAGGCTTTAACCCACTGAGCCACCCAGGCGCCCACACATTTTTTTTTAAAAAAGTGATTTGTTTCACAGTACATTTCTTATTTTGAAGAATGATCTATTATTGCTTTCAAATATCCATGCTAACTTATAAAAAAAACACAAAACCATAAATTGGTAAATATGTCTATGGAAGAATTTTTTTTTAGCTCCGTAATACAAGCACCAGAGATATACTTTCCTACCATGTTAGTATTTCCCTTCTCTTAGCATATTGATTCATTTGCTTACATTAATTAAAAATTTTATTAACAAAAATGCATATTTACACAGAGTCAACTCAATTCTTCCCACCTTTTACGCCATATGTATTTTTCATATTATTAAATATTTTTTAGAAAAACATTCTGTAAAGCCTGAAGAGTATTCACACTTTAATCACTATCCTACTATTGGAACAGTAAACTGTTACCAATTGTTTGTTACAATAAATTCACCTAAGTTATGGCATTCTTAGACTTAAGTCATTGCTTCATATCTGAGCATATGTTCAAGCTAAATTCTATGATATATAATTACTAGGCAATGGATATGAATGTTTTTAAGTCTCATGTTTCATCTCATTAAATTCACATGTAAAAACGTTCAAAACTCTAGTGGTTCTCCATGTCAAAGTAAAGGTTTGCTTATCTAGCACACTATTTTTAAATATTTTATTTATTTAATTGACAGAGGGAGAGACACCTAGAGAGGAAACACAAGCAGGGGGAGTGGGAGAGGGAGAGGGAGAAGCAGGCAAGGAGCCCGACGCGGGGCTTCATCCCAGGACCCTGGGTTCATGACTGAATAGAAGGCAGATGCTCAATGACTGAGCCACCCAGGCACCCCTGGCACACTATTTAAATCTCTCACACCCTCTTCACTACTTTCCTCCTCATTTGCTCTACAGCAAGCAGATGTGGTCTCTTGGCTGCTCTTTTTACACAACAAGTACATTATTTTTCCCTCAGTCATCTTCTTGGGGTTGGACATATGATTGCATTTTTTCCCTCAAATCTTACCTTCTCAGAACATATGTCAACATATTAAGGACATACATAAAAACCCACAGCTAACATCACCCTCAATGGGGGAAAACTGAGAACTTTTCCCCTAAGGTCAGGAATAGGACAAGGAGGTCCACTCTCATCACTTTTATATACCAATATTGAAGGAGCAGAAAGAGAAATTAAGAAAACAATCCCATTTACAACTGCACCAAAAATAATAACAAACCTAGGAATAAACCTAACCAAAGAAAACCACAGAATACTTATGAAAGAAATTGAAGATGACACAAAGAAATGGAAAAATATTCCATGCTCATGGATTGAAAGAATATTGCTAAAATGTCTATACTACCCAAATCAATCTACACATTTAATGTAATCCCCATCAAAATACCAATAGTGTTTTTCACAGAGGTAGAACAAACATTCCTAAAATTTGTATGGGACCACAAAAGACCATGAATAACCAAAGTAAACTTGGAAAAGCAAAGTTGGAGGTATCACAATTCTGAACTTCAAGTTATATTACAAAACCACAGTGATCAAGACAGTTTGGTATTGGCACAAAAACAGACACATTGATCAATAGACTAAAAAGAGAAAACCCATAAATGAATCCACAATTATGTGGTCAACTGATCTTTGACAAAGCAGGGAAGAATATCCATAGGAAAATGACAGTGTCTTCAACAAATGGTGTTGGGAAAACTGGACAGCAACATGCAAAATAATGAAACTGGACCACTTTCTTACACCACACACAAAAATAAATTCAATATGGATGAAAGAGCTAAATGTGAGACAGGAAACCATCAAAATCCTAGAGGAGAACACAGGCATTATCTTCCTTGGCATAGGCTGTAGCAACTTCTTACCAGATATGTCTCCTGAGGCAAGGGAAACAAAAGCAAGAATAAACTGTAAAGACGTCATCAAGATAAAAACCTTTTGCACAGTGAAGGAGACCATCAACAAAACTAAAAGGCAACCTAAAGAATGGGAGAAGATATTTGCAAATGATATATCTGATCAAGTGTTAGTTTTCCAAATCTTTAAAGAACTTATCAAACTCACCACCCAAAAAACAAGTAGGCCAGTTAAGAAATGGGCAGAAGACATGAGTAGGCATTTTTTCAAAGAAGACATACAGGGGGCTGACAGACATGTGGAAAGATGCTCAACATCATTCATCATCAGGGAGATGCAAATCAAAACTACAGTGAGATATCACCTCACACCTGTCAGAATGGCTAAAATCAACAACACAAGAAACAACAGGTGTTGATGAGGATATGGAGAAAGAGGAACTCTCTTACACTGTTGGTGGGAATGCAACCTGATGGAGCCACTGTGGAAAGGAGTATGGAAATTCCTCAAAATTTAAAAATAGAACTATCCTGAGATCCAGCAATCATAGTACTAGGTATTTAACCAAAAGATAAAAAAAAAACCAAACAAACACTAATTCAAAGGAATACATGAAGCCCCATGTTTATAGTAGCATTATTTACAATAGCAAAGATATGGAAGCAGCCCAAATGTCCATCAATTGATGAATGGATAAAGAAGATATGGTATACAGATACAACAGAATATTACTCAATCATAAAATGAATGAAATCTTGTCATTTGCCACAACATGGATAGAGCTAGAGTGTATAAAGCTAAGCAAAATAAATCAGAGAAAGGAATACCATATGATTTCATTTATATGTAGAATTTAATATATATAAAGGAATATTAGTCATTAGAAAGGATGAATACCTACCATTTGCATTGATGTGGATGGAACTAGAGGGGATTAGGCTAAGTGAAATATGTCAAGCAGAGAAAGATAACTGTCATATGGTTTCACTCATATGTGGAACATAAGGAATAGTGCAGAGGACCGTAGCGGAAGGGAGGGAAGAAACTGAATGGGAAGAAATCAGAAAGGTAGAAAAACCATGAGAGATTCTGGACTCTGGGAAACAAACTGAGGGTTACAGAAGGGAGGCTGGTAGAGGGATAGGGTAACCAGGTGATGGCTAATAAGGAGGGCATGTGTTGTGATGAGTACTGGGTGTTAGACACAACTAATGAACACTACATCAAAAACTAATGATGTACTATATGTTGGCTCACTGAACATAATAATAAAAAAATAGAATTTAAGAAACAAAACAAACAAGCAAAGAGAGAGAGAAATTTAGAAATACTCTTAACAAATAGTTAACACTGTATGTTAACTGGAATTAAAATCTTTAGGGCGCCTGGGTGGCTCAGTGGGTTAAAGCCTCTGCCTTCGGCTCAGGTCATGATCTCAGGGTCCTGGGATTGAAGCCCGCATCGGGCTTTCTGCTCGACAGGGAGCCTGCTTCCTCCTCTCTTCTCTCTGCCTGCCTCTCTGCCTACTTGTAATCTCTCTGTCAAATAAATAAATAAAATCTTTAAAAAAAAATAAATAAAATAAAATAAAATCTTTAAAAGAAATCCTATATCCTCAATTAAATGCCTCTTTATCACCTCATTTCTTATGCAATTTCTACCCTCAAAGTGCTGGCTATATAACTATTTATTGTGTTATTTTTGTCTGTCCTCTCACTCTAAAAACTCTGTATGGGTAGAGAATCTTTCACTCACTTGTTCATCTATGTTTCCAATTCATCTATAGTAGCATCTGGTTCATTGCGGGTGCTAAATATTTGTTGAATAAATGAGCATACTGACTTATACTACCAGTAATTAAATATTAATCTATTATGTAAAACTTCCATAAACAACGTGTGTTTTCTTTTGTGTCTTTCATACAGATCCCAGTTTCCCCCCAGTGTCCCAACTGCATTACTCCTTTTTTGAACAAGATTTATTTATTTATTTGAGAGAGAGAGAGAGAGAGAGAAAGAGAGGGAGAGAATCACAAGCCAACTCCCCACTCAGCCCAGAGCCCAAGATGGGGCTCTATCTCACAACCCTGAGATCACAACCTGAGATGAAACCAAGAGTTGGATGCTTAATCAACTTTGCCACCTAGTTGCTCCTGCATTAATTTACTTCTGTATTCTAAGGATTATTGCAAATTATCTTACAAATCATCAAGTCTGTTTTCTCTAAAATTTTGAAATCTGTTTTTAATACTTTAAAAATATCTTCTTTCATATATTTCTTTGTATGTCCATGAACACCTTAATAATTCCCTTCAGGAAAATACAAATCAAAACCACAGTGAGATACCACCCCACACCAGTCAGAATAGCTAAAATTAGTCAGGAAATGACAGATGTTGGCGAGGATACAGAGAAAGGGGAACCCTCCTACACTGTTGGTGGGAAAGCAAGCTGGTACAGCCACTCTGGAAAACAGTATGGAGGTTCCTCAAAAAGTTGAAAATAGAGCTACCTTATGACCCAGCAATCACACTACTGGGTATTTACCCTAAAGATACAAAGGTAGTGATCTTCAGGGGCACATGCATCCGAATGTTTATAGCAGCAATGTCCACAATAGCCAAACTATGGAAAGAACCTAGATGTCTATCAACAGATGAATGGATAGAGAAGATGTGGAACATCTGCATGTGGAACATGCAGCCATCAAAAGAAATGAAATCTTACTTTTTGCAATGGTGTGGATGGAACTAGAGGGTATTATGCTAAATGAAATAAGTCAATCAGAGAAAGACAACTATATGATCTCTCTGATATGAGGAACTTGAGAGTCAGGGCAAGGAGTTGTGGGGGGTAGGAAGGGAAAAAATGAAACAAGATGGGATGGGGAAAGAGACAAACCAAAAGAGACTTAATCTCATTAACCAAACTGAGGGTTACTGGGGGGTGGGACGGTAGGGATAGGGTGGATGGATTATGGATTTGGGGAGGGTTTGTGCTATGGTGAGAGCTATGAAAGGTGTAAGCCTGATGATTCACAGACCTGTACCCCTGGGCCAAATAATAATAATAATTAAAAAGAAAAATAAACTGGATGCCTTTTCACTTCTACTCCCTCTGAACAATATATTTTTTTATCTTATACTGTTATTTTATCAAAATTTTAAGTCCCTAATTCTTTGATGTATATTATGGAGACAAATTAAATACTTCCCTTAAATTTATTTGCTTCTTAAATTTACAATTTTTAAAATGTATGTTCTTCTGGTTCTTGAGTATTCTATCCCTTTTTTTCTATGACTTGAGTACAGAGACCTTTCATGGTCATGTTTTTGGGTTTGTATTTCTGTTTACACATCCTTGAATGAAAATAGACTGGTCATTCCTAACATTTTTGCCATAAACAAGTCTTTCTCTTTTGTTTCTATCCCTGTTTCCTGGTTACAAGTAGCAGAATTTCCTCTGAGGACTTAAGCTAGAGGACCACAGATGTGCATATCCCCTAGGCAAAATTTGTGTCCTAGCAATAATTTTTTTTTAAAATCTGGCTACAGAATTGAGGGGAGGAATCATTTCCTAGTTTTGACCGGGATTTAAAAAATTAAAATTGAGGTTTCAGTAATCTAAAGTATTAGTTTCCCCTTGCCAAAAAGCCTGAATAAAAACAGATTTCAAGGTTGTACTACTCCCATGACTTTTCTGTCATAAACTATTACTAGTCTGACTTCAAATTTTAGAATAAGAATGTTAGCATCTACTCACTGATATAATTATTACAATAAATATGGTGCCTAAATTCATGAATGCATTACTGAATTAAGGGAGTAGAAAGAGGAGTAAGTTTTCTTCTTAGTACAGATCCTGATCTCTGATACAAAGACATGCATTGCAAAGATGTCTTCTCATTTTCTTTCTCAAATTTTATTTCTTTTTAGAATGAAATTGTGTTTTTCAGTCACTAGTGATTATTTTTTATTTGTCATCTTCAAATCCATAATTAGTGAAAAATTCTCTTTGATTTTGTTTTCATGGCTGCATATCTTGGCTTAAAAAGCAGTTTTCAGTTTCCACTTGATAGAATATATTTCACTAATCGGATGCCACCTTAACTAAAAGGACTATATAAAATTATATTCCTGTTTTTGCATTCTCAATTTTACATTTCTATATTATAGTAATCTTTTATTTTGTCATATTTTCAGAAATTTTTATTTTTATCTCATACTGTTTTTTTCTCCATTTCACCATATACTCATCTTCTTTTATAAAACTCATGTTTTCTTGTATATTAAAAAAAGATTTCATGTCATCTTCTAAAATGAAGTGTTGAATGATACATAATAAATTACAATTAGAGGAATAAGAGTATTCTTCTTTTAGTAAAGTGTCTTAGTCCTTTTAGGCTGCTATAACAGAATAGATTGAGTAGTTGAGTACCTGTAATAGCAGAAACTTATTTCTCACAGTTCTGGAGGAGCAAGTCCAAGATCAGCATGCCAGCACAGCTGGGTGAGAGCCTTCTTCAGATCACAGAGTTCTTACTGTATACTCACATAGTGTATGGGGCAAGGTACTTCTGTGGGATCTTTTTTAAGGCATTAAAGAGGACATGTGATATAATGAGCACTGGGTGATACACTCAACAAATGAATCATTGAACATTATATCAAAAACTAATGATGTACCCCTGAAACAAATAATAGATTTTATGTAAACAAACAAACAAACAAAAAACCTAATGATACAGGGGTGCCTGGGTGGCTCAGTCGGTTAAGCATCTGCCTTTGGCTCATGTCAGGATCCCAGGGTCCTGGGATTGAGCCCCATGTCAGGCTCCCAGCTCAGTGGGGAGCCTGCTTCTCCTTCTCCCTCCTCCCCCCTGCTTGTTCTGTCAAATAAATAAATAAAATCTTTAAAAAAAAAACCTAATAATGTACTATACCTTGGTTAATTGAATTTAAATTAAAAAAACAATCAATCGATTAATCAATCAGGGTACTAATACCATACATGAAAGTTCTACCCCAAAGTCCTACCTTCTAATACCATCAATTTGTACATTAAGTTTTCAACCTATGATTTTGCAAGGGATACAAACATTCAGCCCATAGCAAGAGAAAACTAGCAGAAATTCAAATGTGGAGGACTCTATTAATATGCCCTCCCCACCCAGATCTCATCTATTAGGCAAGTGAACCAAGACACCAGCCACTGAAAGCTGTGAGTACTGGCTGTTAGTGGCTCACAGCTGTCCTCTTCTCCAGAAAACTGCCTTTGCAAGTGACCATACAGGAGGGTTATATCTCCTGATGTCCACCATGGGGCAAGGGCAGAAGATAACCCATACTTAATGACTTACTGACACTGGAAGCCAAAGTACTGAAACCTTGCTTCAAAGTGGCAATATCTCTCTTTTGATCTATTCCTAGGTATTCACATAGTTGACTGCTGGAAATAAATTCTGATTACTTTATATTAACCTTGTATATATTTTTATTGCTAAATTCAGATGTATGTACACACATACACTTGTATTAATTCTAGGTACACAATCATGTTATCTGTGAATTGACAATTTTATTCCTCCCTTCAAAATCCCACTAAATACATTTCATTTTCTTGTTTTATTGCACTAGTCAGGAAGATTAGGGAGATTTCCATTGAAATACTGAATAAAGGTAATGATAGCAGGCATTCTAATTTTTATCCCTGGGGAAGAGCTTTCAATAACTCGCTATTAAATATCATGTTTCCTCTAAATTTTAAGTTAACTTTACAGATTAACAAAGTTCCATTCTATTTCTAGTTTGTCAAAAGTTTTTAACATGAATGACTCTCAAATTATTATCAATTTCTTTTTATATCTATTGAAATGAACATATTATGTTTTCTTTACTGTACTGATTCATTATCATTTTCAAATGATAAACCAATATTTCATTTCTGGAAAATTCAACTTAGTTGTGATATATTGTCTTTTTAATATACCGCTGAACCCTGTTTTCTAATTGTGTGTTCAAGATTTCTCTATCTGGGTTTTTGAGATAATGCCTGTAGTTTTCTTTTATGGTATTATCTTTGTTTCCACAATCTAAGGTTCTATCAAAATTTTGGTGATAGGTATTTCATCTTATCTATCTTATCTTTCTATTTAATTCTATTTAATAATTTGTTATTATCTATTCATCTTATTATCTACCTTATGGAATTGTGCATAATATTGTTATTTCTCCCTTAAATATTGAAAAGAATTTGCAGATGAATCCTTCTAATTCAGGAGTTATCTTTGCAGAAAGGTTGTAAATTTTGGTTATATTTTAATGGATATAAAGCTATTTATGTTGTATATTTCTTTTGTGTCACTTTTGACAAATTTTACTTTTCTAAGAATTTCAGTTTTATTTTTTAAATTAAAATTTTTTTTGACTTTGGTATAAAATTGTTCACAATACACTCTTTTTAACTTGTTATAAAATCATCCTTTATTTATTCCTAGTGACTTTCCTAGACATTAGTATCTCTATTTCCTGGGCATACAAACTTACACTCCTTGTATTGCTGTTGTCATGTATTTAAAATATTTACTTTTATCAGCAGTCTTCACTTATTCTTATATAGCTTTCACAGGGGATCAGTTTTCATTTGTCTGAAGAACTACCTTTAGTATCTTCTTTATTGTGAATCTATTGGCCACAGCCTTCACACAGGATCAGTTTTCATTTTCTGAAGAACTACCTTTAATATCTTCTTTATTGTGAATCTATTGGCCACAGATTTTGTGGGCTTTGTATGGGTGTAGTCGGGATGTTAATTTTACCTTCATTTTTAAAGCTATTTTTGTTGGGTGTTGAATATTAGGATAATATTCTTGTTTGGCACTATTAAAATGTTATTCCTTTATCTTTGGACAGCCATAGTTTATGGTAAACAGATATTCCTGAATCTTATGGTTTGAAGATAGCGTGTCTTTTATTTCTGAATGTTTTTTTTTTTAAGATTTTATTTATTCATTTGACAGAGAGAGATTACAAGTAGGCAGAGAGGCAGGCAGAGAGAGAGGAGAGAGGAGGAAGCAGGCTCCCTGCTGAGTGGAGAGCCCGATATGGGCCTCGATCCCAGGACCCTGAGATCATGACCTGAGCCGAAGGCAGCGGCTTCAACCCACTGAGCCACCCAGGCGCCCTGAATGCTTTTTTCTTATCTTTATTTTTTTACTTGTTTTACTATGATATGCCTTGGTATGGTTAATCTCTTTATTTACTTTGTTTAGAGTTACAAATCTTCCTCGAATCTCTGGGTTGATAGCTCTTATTAATTTTGAAAGAAGCTTACCGTTATCTTTTTGAATATTGTTTCTGACTCACTTCACTTCCCAGCACTTTCTCACTGAGACTCATGTTACACTTACGTTGAAACTTTTCACTGGGCCCTATAGGATTCTTTCTCTAATTTTATGTTTGTTATTCTTCTGCATTTTTCAAGCTGAATTATTTTACGAAAACAACATTCAGTTTACTAATCACCTGCTTGACATTGTCTAATTTGTTGTCTATAGAAATTTTAATGTCACTCATTCTATTTTTCAGTTCCAGTATTTCCAGAATCTTTGTAATACATTAAACTTCTTTGAGGAAATTCTTTATCTTACACATATATTTTCCTAAATATATTAGTCATTGTTATTTTACACTCCTTAGATGATAACTCCAATATTTCTGTACCTTATAGGTTTGTTTTTAATGCTTTATGACGTTCAACTAGCCAACATATACTACTTTATTAGTTTTTCATGTAATGTTCAATGATTTATTAGTTGCATGTAACACCCAGGGCTCATCATCACACATGCCTTCCTTAATACCCATTACCCAGTTACCCCATCCCCCCACCTCCCTCCCTTCTGTAACCTTCATGTAATCTTTGTTTGGTTTTAGTCATTTGGATCTATTTTCCAGTATTGCCATCATTTTTTTCATTAAACCTTAGAAATTGTTATGAAAACTTGTACAGAGTCTGGATGATGTAAGAAACTAATTTTTCTTTGGTAGCTTATTGACTATGGGAAATATCACCTTAACTAGTCTATTTCCAATTTACAATTAGTCTTAAGTCCTATCCTTTTCTGAGTTTTTAATTAAGAAGTCATTGATATTTACTAGTAACACTCTCTGGGTGGGCTCTCAACTCCAGTATTTGTGTCATTAGCACATTGGAACTGTTAAAGTATCTGCTTGCCTTTTAGTCGTCCAGTAACTATTCCCATTTTACATTTTCAGAATTTTGGCCCACAGATATTCAACTCAGGAACCAAAAAATGCCTCAAGAGTAAATCACACATGAAATTCATGGTTTACCATTCTGTGGCTTTCTTTTCTGAGACCAGACCCTTGAGTTATAGAATGCCATGGCAGCCCTAAATTCAAATTTTAGTTAGACTTGTCCAGTGAAACTGCAATATTCAGATCACTACTTTCTGTCCAGCCTCTATGTCTCACCATGAAAATCAACGAATTCTCTGAGAAGAAATTTTAAGCATAATTACATATCTCATCTGGTGTGTTTCCATTATTTCTGATTGTCTCCCTCATCTTGGCTCTTTAATTCTTAGCTGCTGTTTTCTAACATATTCAAATAGATGTTTTTCTTTTCCTTCAATTTTATCCAGTTTGGTAGCTGTTCTTAAGAAAAAGGACAGCTTAATATTACCTCACCATAACTGGAATGGAAATATTCCAAACACTATATTTAAATTCAATTCCTCTAAATGATTCATACAATGAGTTATGAAGATGAGATTCAAATCAGTGGTTTCATTTTGTTTGATTTAGTTAATTATTATTATTATTTATAAATATTTAGGAGTGCCTGGTTGACAGAGTCAGTTAAGTGACTGATTCAAA
This sequence comes from Ailurus styani, assembly GCA_002007465.1. Classification (NCBI taxonomy): domain Eukaryota; kingdom Metazoa; phylum Chordata; class Mammalia; order Carnivora; family Ailuridae; genus Ailurus; species Ailurus styani. The sequence continues at coordinate 588,801 of LNAC01000371.1, read as the reverse complement.
TTCAGTTCATATTGTGATTTCATAGTTATGGGATCAAGCCCTGTGTCAGTCTAACCACTCAGAGGGGAGTCTGCTTGAGTTTCTCACTCCCTTTGCACCTCTCTGCTCCCATGCCCTCTTTCTCTTAAATAACTAAATAGATCTTTAAAAAAATATCTCTACCTAAGGGGAACCCTCTTACAGTGTTGGGGGAAATGCAAACTGGTGAAGCCACTCTGCGAAACAGTTTGAAATTTCCTCAAAAGTTAAAGATAGAAATACTCTACAACCCAGGAATTATACTACTAGGTATTTATTCAAAGGATACAAAAATAGTGATTCAGAGGGGCACATGCAAACCAATATTTATAGCAGCAAAGCCCACAATAGCCAAAATGTGGAAAGAGCCCAGATTTTCATCAAATAATAAAGGATAAAGAAGATGTGGGGTGTGTGTGTGTGTGTGTAATGGAATATTATTTAGACATCAAAAAGAATGAAATCTTGACATTTGTAACAATGTAGATGGAACTAGAATGTATTATGCTAAGCGAAATAAGTCAGTCAGATAAAGACAAATCTTATATGGTTTCACTCATATTGAAAATTTAAGAAACAAAACTGATGAAAAAAGGGGAAGGGAAGGAAAAATAAGATAAAAATAAGATAAAAACCTAACTTGAATTGAAAGGTCTCAACCTTCCTATGAGTTGGTAATGGAGATTTATTATAAAGAAACAAAACTGGGCGCCTGGGTGGCTCAGGGGGTTAAAGCCTCTGCCTTCGGCTCAGGTCATGATCTCAGGGTCCTGGGATCGAGGCCCACATC
>LNAC01000371.1:539958-587865 GCA_002007465.1 Ailurus styani | reverse complement strand
TGATCTCTCTCCCCCTGTGAAAAAAAAAAAAAAAAACTTAAAAAAAAAAAAAAGAAAAAAAAAAAAAGGAAACAAAACTGAATTGCTAAGTAAAAAGTTCCAAAAGAGTGTGGACTTATTAAACACACTCTAAGCCTTCATACATAATTCTTGAGAAAGTAAAATTCTGGTCTGCCATGGAGACCCTAAAGCTTCTAAGAACTCTACCAACAGGTCCCAATTAGAAGATTTGATTTAACTGGTTTTGATTTTTTTCCCCAACACAATTATTTTTTAAAAACCAAATGACTTTTCCTATAATTTTTACTTAAGTGTGAATTTCATTTATCAGCATCTCATTCTCAGAGTATTTTTTTGTGACTTGAATTTTTTCTTCATTGATAACAAATTTCTGCTGAAAGTATAAAATTTAAATAAGTCCAACCATCTGTGGAACTGGTGTTTGATCTATATTACATGAAGTATTTTTATAGGTTTCCTTTTTTTGTTGTTTCATAAATAATCCATTCCATCAAAATTAATCCAAAAGTCTCTATAAGAACTATTTACAGTAAGAGGAAATTAAAAAGGAAATTCTCATTTCAACTTGTTAAATTTTATATGACCATTTTTTAATGTATTTTTATGTGCCACATTTAGTGATAATAATTTTGGACAATATAAAAGACATTTCTTCCCAGAAGAATAGTAAAACTTAACTGTGGTGGAACAAGAAATGGAAATAATAAATGAACAATATCCTAAAATTCACATCATGATTGCTTATAGGAAATAACCTGGGGAAAAATGAGGGATAACTTTTTTGTATTGTTTCAATACTTTTCTGCATAGTTTTAATAGCTGCAACCAATATCCAGTTCTTTTCCCATTGCACCATATTTCCCTTATATCATTTTTAGTTTTATTCTCAAAAAATTATTTTTAATAATGTATGAATGAAATAAAACCCTTTTTTGCAGAACAAATTAATTTGGGGAATTTGGCAAGGTTTTATAGAGTAGGTCTAATTCATTCAGGGTTTATGTTCAAGCCTGATATTATTCTAGCCATGCTGTAAATAGTACAAAATTTATATCTTTATTAACACTGTTCACAAAATTCCTTTTGGAAAGGGTACAAATAATATCTTTTGAAATAATAATTATGGTAGCTAAAAATAGCAATATAATGTTATTATCAAATTCTCTCATTTAAAATGTTATCTCCTATGGAAGCTTTCCTAAACAATTTCAATCAGGTATTTTCCTCTATATATGTCCCCCCCCCCACCAAGTATACTTGGTTCATCTTTTTACCCAGGGCCTCCTCTAAAGTATACAAGGTCCTATCTCCCGTGATTTTTTTTTTAAGTGTTATTCCTTTCTACATAAACTAGGGACTGAAGCAAAGTCCCCATTTGTCCAGGACTAAGGAGGTACTGGCTCTATTGTAGTAGATTTTTGTTACAACTTTCACCTCATTAATGTAATGATTTGCTTTAAGGTCTATATTCATGTAACACTAAACAGTTCACCAAAAAATTAGAAATAGGTTTAATTCTTTTTTGTATCCCCAGCACTTTGTACAGTGCCTAAGACACAGTAGGCATCTATTAATTATTAAATGAGCTCCAAACATTGATAAAGTGCATATCTCAAAATCTCATGGACCCGTACCCTCCCTCTTAAAGTCTTCATCATCCCCTTCCCCAGCCACCTTATATTATATGGCTACATATTTTATTTGATATTGTTCTCTTTATTTCCTTATAATTGTTTATGTCATTATCATATCTCCAGTAAAAGAATGCCAGCTTCTTAAGAGCAGGATTCGAGCCTAATAATCTATGTATCTATCTGGCAAGGGGTACTGTCAGCATTTGGAACACAATTGGTGCCTGTTGAAAGAATAATTAATCACACAGAGAGGTGTGATTTGGAGATAGTATTCTGCTTTCCTCTCCACCTGGATTGTTGTGAAGCTGAAATGAAAACGAGAAGTCTACAAAAGTGATCTGTAATATGTAAAGTGTTATATAATTTTAAAGCATCAACATTAATATGGTGATTTCTGTCCTATACATGGAACCACATTGCAGTTTTAGAGATCTTTGGTTCTCCACTATAGCTGTTGTGTAGAGGCTGTGAATGTGTCTTCCAATTCTACGTAATGTTGGCTAGACATCAATCATAACTGATAGATAGAGGAAACTATCTGATCACAAAAACCATACTTATAATAGGTTTCAGGACTTTTTAGCCAAGTATTTTTTAACCAAACTGAGATTATGCTACATTTCTCCAAGAAATATGAATGCCTAATAAGTACCAGGTTAAATTAAGTGCTATGAGCTAAGGATATAGTGATAAACAAAATAGACATGGTTTTCGCCCCCAGAGAATTTGTTTTCTAAAATAATTTACCTCTAATAATATAGCTATAACTTGTCCTGGTTGATATCTTTTAAAATTTTTAGGATAAATACTTTAAACTGCTTTATCCCTTTGCCTCTCTTGAGGTTTTAGTGAATGCTTTAAGAAGAAATTCCTGTGAAGATTTTTGTAATCAAGTTTAACCATTTAGATCTAACAAAATAGTGCCCTTGTCACTCATGGCTAAGTCATTAACTTTATCTGGGTAGTAAATCTTTTGATTCTTGGTATCAAAAGTCCCAGTTAATTTAGATGGATTGGAATCAGTCACTGTGCTTGTATACAGCAAAGACAAGTTGTGTGCCTCGTCCATCTCCACTCTTACAACTTTGTATCTAACTAAATGAGAGCTCTGAAATATTGTGTTCTACTCCTAAACTAATAAAAGGAGGAAGCTGACAACTTTGAAAAACATCTGGTTGATAATGCAAGTTTGGAATCTGTCAATGCTTCAGTCTAATAAGAAATTTCTACCCTATTCCTCTGACTCATCAAATCCCAAAACATCCAAGTTTCTCATCGTATATTCTGGATTATATTTATATAAGCAGGACTCAACCAAGAACAAATATTTATATATAATTATTAGAAAATTCAATATACTATGCTTTGATATACTATAACATAATAGAATATAATGTACATATGCATTCTCATATAATATATATGTGACTGAAATAATATATTAACTTATTGTGAAATTCCTCTAGTCTGTCATTGTTCTCTCCTTTTTTCACACTGGCAAATGACTGTTTTTTAGTCAGAGAAGTCCTCCACATTGATGCTGAGAAATACTGATTTGAGTGGTCAACATAGCTACAAATAAAATGGCAATAATTCCATATGTAGTTACTGAAATAATTCTGTAATAGAAAATTTCTTCAACCTATTTCACCCATCTTATAGACTTTTAGTAAATGTTAACATGGTGGTTTATGTCTCCACTGACCTGCTGAAATATAAAGTGAAGGAAAGTGTTTGTCACAGACACTGAAAACAAAAATTTGAAATTGAAAGATGGATAAAAACTTGTCTCTCCTTCTAATACAGGTATCCGCAAGAAATCTAGTCTGTCCTTCATGCCACTGGATTATGGACACGCTATTGTCAAAAGCAAGTTCTTCTGGAAACACTCTCTTCTGTAAGGGTTTATGAATACCACGTTTTTCTACTTTCTTTCCTGTCTCTCACACTACCTATTCTTAGTTGTTTGGCAGACTCCTCTTCCTCTGGCCATTCTTAAATTTTTATGTTTCAAACTATCTTTTTCCCCCCCATCACTTTATACATTCTCACAGTAACCTTATATTGGTAAGAAACTTAATTACCACTCATGTTGACAGCTCCTAAATTTAGAGGTCCACCCAATAACATCCATAGGAAATTCAGATTCATGTTTTCAAATGCTTACTAGCCTTTTATATTTGAATATTTTCCAAGTACTGCAGTCTGAAATACCAAAAATTAAACTCATTTCTCCCCACTCCATACCTGCTTCTTTCCTTGCAATTTCCCTATAAATGGAACAACTGACTGTTGAATTTCTGACCCAGAACCAGAGGTATCTATGTGTACTTCTCTCTTTTCTTTAGCCACATCAAATCCATCATTAACGACAATTATACCTCTTCAATATTTCTGAAATTCATCAGTTCTCACAAATCTATTCCTTACCACCCTACCTCAGGTTATCATCATCTCTTATCCAGATTACTATGTATAAATTTAACATCTAGCTTTCTTCTAATCTACCCTGTTCATTGGAAGTCTTTTATTTTTTTTAAAGATTTCATTTATTTATTTGGCAGAGAGAAACACAGTGAGAGAGGGACACACAAGCAAGGGGAGTGAGAGAGGGAGAAACAGGCTTCCCACAGAGCGGGGACCCCAAAGCAGGGCTTGATCCCGGGACCCTGGGATCATGACTTGAATTGAAGGCAGATGCCCAATGACTGCGCCACCCAGGTGCCCCCGGAAGTCTTTTAAAAAGCAAATATACAGGGCACCTGGGTGGCTCAGTGGGTTAAACCTCTGCCTCCAGACCGGGTCATGGTCTCAGGGTCCTGAGATGGAGCCCTGCATCAGGCTCTCTGCTTGGCAGGGAGCCTGCTTCCCCCTCTCCCTCTGTCTCTCTGCCTGCTTGTGATCTCTCTCTGTCAAATCAATAAATAAAATCTTAAAAACAAACAAACAAACAACAACAACAAATACACTGGGACACCTGGATGCCTCAGTCCATTGAGCATCTGCTTTCATTTCAGATCATGATCTCAGGGTCCAGGAAAGGAGCCCCTTGGCAGGCTCCCTGCTCAGAGGACATTCTGCTTCTCCTACTGCTCCTCCCCCCACCCAATGCTCTCTCTCTCAAGCTCTCTCTCCAATAAATAAATAAAATCTTTAAAAATGAATAAATAAAATGAAAATATACTAAGGCCACATCCTTGCTTAAATTCTCTCAAAGATATTCCATGGCCTTCTGTATAAAATCTAAGCTCTTTCCTCTTATGCTGTTGTCATGAATATACCTTTGCTGATCTGCTTGACCTTAGCTCTTTCATCTTTCCTTTTCAATTCTAGTAATATTCAATCTGTTGCTTCTCCCTGAAAGTATCATGCTAACACTGTTCCTATTGCCTCAAGTTTTATATATGCCATTTTCTCTGCCTGGAAAATTCTTCCCTCTTGGCCTGAGTAAATTTTATCAGGTAACAATTCAGATATTACTTCACCTGGAAAGTCTTTTGTGATCTATGTGTCCTGAGCTACAAATCTCTAATCCTTATTCCCTCCATCCATGTTCCCAAAGCACCTCTACTTTCTTCATAATATTTCTTATCTACTTAAACTGCAATTACCTGAATAATTCTCTATATTCCCCCACCTCAGATTTTAATTCTGTGAAGATTAAGAACGTTGCATTATTATTCACTATTATAACTCCAGTACATAGCATAGTATTTATTACATAGCAGGCACTTGAAAAAATATTTGTTTCTTCCAAAATTTTTATATCATTTCTTATTTATATACAATGACTACTTTAAGGAGTGTGCCTCTTTTATCTGATTAGCATAAAGGACTACTAACTAAGACTGAATTTGAACAACCAACAACAAAATTTACAATTTTCCTCAGCTAAAAAAGAGTTTGAATACCAGATTCATCTCCTAATATGTTAAGGTAAATATATCCCTCTTTTTAATTACTTTTTCTTTTTGTAAGTTGTAGTATAGTATCTTGGCTACTTGGCTGGTCCTCTAAGTATAGAATTTGAGATTTACTCATCTTTTTACATCTCCAAGTGTGTGCCTATTGTGTCTGTTCTGCTCTGAATAAATGTTTGTTCAACTTAATTAAACATAAAACCAAGGAACTTCCAGCCTGATCTTTCATTAGAGACAATACTTAGGAAGAGTCTTCAATTTGACCTTCCAGATGTACTCTCCACTTTGCTCTATGTGTAGAGAAGCAGAACTCAATGGACTGCATCAACAAGCTCTTTTGCCCTCTGGTTTCTGGTTGCGTTTGGCCAATAAGAGGCCATGGCAGAAAAGGAGAAGAACGAACTAAGCATATTTATCCCTTATGGAGCTCTCCTTAGCCCATCACTATTGAGTTCCAATAAATGCTTCCTCTCCTGGCTCCTTCAACCCTCAATCCCAATGGCTTCTTATAAGGATACATATAACCAGGACATTGTGTTATTCTTGATTGGTTTCAACTCTTAATACACCTTTGTATAAATAGTCCCTGTATTTAATTCTTCTCAAATTACCCAGTTTGAATATTCTAGTTTTTTTTTTCCCTCAAAGTCTTGGTGAACAGCCTTCCCATGTATTTTCTGACCATACCTCTTCTGTACTTGCAAGTCTTCTTTCTATCCCCTTTAGGTATAGATTGCTTTGTTCTATCTCCCCTTCTATCTCTAAGAAATACAAAACTCACCTGAGGGCGCCTGGGTGGCTCAGTAGGTTAAAGCCTCTGCTTTAGGCTCAGGTCATGATCTCAGCGTCCTGGGATCGAGGCCCGCATCGGGCTCCCTGCTCAGCGGGGAGCCTGCTTCCTCCTCTCTCTCTGCCTGCCTCTCTGCCTACTTGTAATCTCTCTCTCTTGTTCTGTGTCAAATAAATAAATTAAATCTTTAAAAAAAAAAAAAACTCACCTGAGCAGAGAAATGGGAAACTGTGAGCAGTTAACAAGAATGCTGTGATCCAATTCCTCTGATTCAATAGTAAGGCCAATGGAGCATGAAGCTATAGATAACCCCAATCATAGTAAGAAGGTCACTCTAGTCCACATTCCTTCTAAAACTTGCAACCAGTATTCAGCAGACAATTTTAAACTTTTCACTCTTGCAGTTCCTGTCCATGAGGGTCTTCTGGTCTCGTTGAATAGTATTAGCCAATGCAAGCAAAGTTGCCACCCAGAATAGAAGAGGTGTCTAAATTAGAGTAGTAAACCTCAGCTTTCTTCCTTGTTTTTAGACATTACAGAGACCATGGTCTTTTGCTCTCAAACCTTGCCTCACAGTCTATCCTCTGACAGACTTTAGGCAACATACTTCATTCTCTAGACATCATATTTATCAGGTCTAGAGAATTAAAAATGGGACCTTAATAAAGTTTGTTTCTTGTCTGTCCCCTGCAGATTTACTGTGAAGAATAAGATAATACATACTCTAAGCACACTATCACACAGAGTTCAAAATTTTTGCTCTTAATAATATTAGCCACAATTACTATTTGTCATCATTACCATAACTCCCATTGACAAGTTGTATTTGCTAAATTTTTACTCTTCCCATGGGGCTCTTTCCTATTGCTATTAGTATCGAAGCTTTTGTACTGACACCAAGAAGTCAAAAATTTTGTACTAAAAGCCTTAATGTCATCTAGAGCCTGAAATACTACTGAGCTTCTTCTCTGGGTTGGAGGTTGCTCATTGTATGAATTCCATACTCAAATATTAATCCTTCAAGAAATTTAAGTATTCTTCAAGTATTTAAGTATTCTTCTCTGAGGTATGGTGCTATTATTCCTCACAGGTGACATCAAGGAGGACTTTTGCTTATATGATGTTACAGAGATTGTATTAAGACATTGCTATATTGATTTGTGCTTACTCTTTAATATGCCATCCTCTCCTTAGGCCTTTAGGATAAGCCCATTGATATGGATACCCCTAGATTCAGATATCTCTAACATGTATAATACTTGTTTGAGCAAAATTTACTTAATTGAATTTATTCTTGATTCTCCACCCGAGGTTCCTTTGTTTTCAAATAAATGGATTGGAGAATTTATCCTCATAGTTTCAGGACATATCAGGGCATGACTGAGTGAAGGTGAATGTAATACAACTTTTAGGTCCTCAAATAGATTCCCACTTACCAAGACAACAATCAAGAGTAGACAGTGACACCTTTATGGGAATGCAGTTATGTAGTCACACAGGGCCTTGAAATCAGAAGGTTGTTTTTTTTTTACCTGGTTTAATGCTCTGCTGTTACCATCTTGAAATTCTTAATGATTTTACTTTTAAACCTTAATTTTGAAAATGAAGTACAACGGGACAATAAAGCAGAGATATATGCAATATGTTTATCCCCTGTTCCTTGTCACTCCACTTGCATACAGCATTTAAAATGTTCCATGAGAACAGGATTCCAATAGACTCAAAATGTGTGACTATTCAATGAAACGTGCATAAAAGTAAAAGGTAAATCTGTTAAGTTTACAAAAAGAGTAAGCAAGAGTACTAATAGCCCTAAGAGACCACATTTTGTTTGAACAGGAACTTGCTTGAATCGTAGAAAGAAGATAGAGACATTGTAACAAGGGAACCCTATCATATTTCTTCTTATGGACGTTGCTTCCCTGTATTAGTCAACTGCTTAGGCTGAAAATGATAACACAGAAGATAGAAAAATAAAATATAGAGCGACCCATAGTCCCTTTACATTTCTGTCTTTCCTTATTCATCAGTAAGCCAAAGACAGTACTGGTAGATGAGTACATGTCACGTAGTAGAAGAAGTGAATAGTTTTGTGAAATATTTCTACAGTTCTGGTAAGTACAAAATACATATGAAGGTATGACCCCCAAAATGCAAATTACGTAACTTCAGGGATTCCACATAAGAATTATCCTCTATTGTATTTAAAATTGACATTGCACAATATTAAGCTGAATGGCGAAATTCATGCTCATTGGTTAAAAATTTTAATTTCTATTTACTTAGCAGGGAATAATAAACATGACCACAGATTGAGAGTGAGACCACAAAAGGAAGAAAAACTTTTAAGTGCATTTAACATAGCTTTCTTCCCGCGCTTTTTGTACAAGGAAACCTACATTTTCATTTTGTACTAGGCCTCACAAATGATGTATCTGAACCTCGAAGTAGAATTAATTAACAAAGAACTTTTGTGTAGGAAATGTAAGCCATTTCTTGACATTTAGTTTCCTTTTCTAAAGTTCTTTTTTCCTGTAAATCCACACGGCATTTTGTTTTTCTGGGTAATTGTGTTTCTCAGGAGATTTTACTTAAAGAAAACAGTTATTACTTAAAGAAAACAGTTATTACTTAAATGTTTGTTTACCTTCCCTGTTGACATAGAGAGAAAGAAACACCACTGTATCTCTTCATATTTCTACTTTGTTTCCTTCCCCTGGATACCTACCCCCTCCCAGTACTTCACACTTATATTTCATGGATGATGACTAGTCAGATGGCATTTCTCACCCAAGTTCCCTGGGTATCCTAGCAGTTTAGATCACCTCCATTGCAGACAAAGCTGCTAGAAACACATGCAAAACTCAGTTCCCCTCAAAGTTATTCTGAGAGCCTTAATTCATTTGAGAAGTGGAGGATGGCAAAGAACTTCATCCTACACTCCAATTTACGAAGCAAAGAAAAACACTGACTTTTCTGTGATGACAGATCAGAGGAGAAGGCAGTCAGAAACAGCCCTGGTATAGATGGTCAGACTGACAACCCTCACATATCTCAGGCAATATCATTTCCCTCTGGATAGCAACAGTTTTCTTGAGGTGTGGTTAGAGGTGCAATGAGTGAAACGCAATGTGTGGAATTGCAAGGGAGGGGACGGGAGTGTTGATACTGAGCCAAATGATGAGACTAAGGAGGCCTACAAGGAGGAAACATATGGCAATGCATATGCATGGTGATTTGGATCAGGAGCACATGTGGCTAGATGACAGGATGGCAACGCTGGGGGAGAGCAGTCAGCATCAGTCCTAAAAACTGCTTACTCTCTACTGAGAGCTTCCCTATGGTGGGAAGACAGTTCTCAATGATATTAAAATAGATTTCTCCACTCATACAAGCTGCGGAATATCTGGATCTGAATATAAGTACAATTAAAAGGTGTCATGTTTAACATTTTTTGTTTGTTTTTTTGCACTGGAGAAACTGAATTCTTTATAAATTTTTTTAGACCTTGATATTTGCCATCTGTGTTCTTTATGACTGAACAATCCTTCACACATCTTTAAAAACAGGTAATGATGATGATGTTATAGCATATAAATTTCATTTGTCTAGCTAGGCATGATCTTATCAAAGATCTACAGGAGCTTAACAGTAGTATTTGAACCATAACCATGGAGAGATTATATTGCTCTCAATAGAGTGTAGCACTATTGTGCTATAGGCGAGAAACAAGGTCGATAACATTTAATAAATGCCACCTTGATGCTACTTAACCAATTAATTTTGTTACACATGGAACAGGAAAATATAGTAAGGTCTAGCTGAATATTATTTCCAGAGGAAATGATTTGGCATCAACTGTAACTACAAGATAATTTGGTACTTGTGAAGGACTTGAAGTGATAAAATATACTGCTGTGTACCTGATATTAGAAACATTTCATTCTAGAGGTTGCTTCAATGTAAATATAATTTAAAATATCTTTCTCTATATCTCTAGAGTATACTTTCCAGAGTACATATTCAAAATTGACAGTTATTTTTTAGGCAATTTACTTGTCAGAAAATTTACCAGATTTAAAGAACTAAATGAAACATGAGGGTTGAGAAATTTTATCTTTATTATATTTAAAAATTCAAAATATTTCTTGTTATTTCTTTTGTGTAAAATGATCTTGCTGTATGCTGTGCTGTAACTATGAGCTCTCTGGGGCTATTTGGGGTATTACTGCTAAATACCTACTCCCTATTATGCTGTTGTCTTTAAAATGAAATGTGCATCTTCCAATGTCAGTTTATTAATTTTTTTTTTTAGATTTTATTTATTTGAGAGAGAACATGAGGGGGGAGGAGGAAAGAGAGAGAGGGGGAATCAGACTCCCTGCTGAGCAGGGAGCCCTAAGCAGGGCTCCATCCCAGAACCTGAGATCATGACCTGAGCTGAAGGCCAATGTTTAACCAACTGAGCCACCCAGGTGCCCCTTCCAATGTCAATTTAAAGAATACAGCATCGAACAAAATCTCAAAAGTATAGAAAATGACAAGTTAATTTTCATTTAAACGAATACTTGTGGAACAGCATAATTTTCGTAAGGTGCTTTATAAGTTTCCACAGACGTAGTGATGATAGGAACATTTCTTCTTTCATTAAGCTTACATTCTAGTGAGAGTATGCAGGCAATAAATATACAAGCAAATAAGTGAACAGATAATTTCAGATTAAAGGTTTGAAGAAAATAAAACAAGATAATCAAGAATAACTATGTGGGGGGATTCTTTACAATGGTGGTAAGAATCATCTCAAGGACATCACACTTCAGTTGGATCTCAACTAATGAGAAAGGAGTTGATATGTGGAATCTGTGGTGAAGCACTGCACACAGAGAGAGTAGAAAGTATGAAGAACTTAAAACGTCAATCATCTTAGAGTTTTGAGATTCAGAAGAAAGTTCAGGATGGACAGAATATAGTAAGCAAAGAAGTAGGAGCATAATATAAACAGGAGATCACGTAGCAAGAGTCAGATCATACAAGCGTATAGCAACGTGCTTCGACTTCCCCTTTGACATTTTCCTATTTTTCTACATTTTACATCTATATTTGTTTGTCTTAACTCCATCCTTTGGTTCCTTGGGTACAAAACTTTATCTTATTCTTTCTAATGAAAACCAGGAATCAACTAGACTGCTCTATAACTTGACATTTAAAAGAGTTCAACTTAAAATACTCAATGCTCAAGTATTGGGAAAACCAGTAACTGCTGCAATCACCTCAAAGATTTTTTTTTAAGATTTTTTTTTATTTACTTGAGAGAAAGAGCACAGCAGGGGGAACAGCAGATGGAGAGGGAGAGGCAGGCTCCCTGCATATATATATATATATATTTATACACACACACACATATATATACATACATACATACATATGTGTGTATGTGTGTGTATATAGAGAGATACATATATATATCTACATATCTACAGAAGAAATATCACATCTTGATGACAGTAGTTTCCTGAGTATTCAAGGAAGAGATACAAAACCTCTATTTTACAAAAAAATGTTCAAAAGAATAGAAAAAAAGTAAAAATTTCCAAACTTCTTTAATGAGTTTAGTATATATGTCCTTAGTGCTAAAGCCCCAATATGACTGTAGAAGTAAAAATGCATACAGATTTTACTTATAAACTCATACATAAAGTCCTAATTAAAATACTAAAAATTAAATTCAGCAATATGCATTTTAAAATTTTCATACTATTACCCAGAACTTATTAATATAATTAGCCACATTAAGAGATTAAAAGGGAGGTAAAATTTAATACTCAGTCGTGAAAAGAAAAATTCTTCACCAACTAGAAATAGACAAGTTTTCCTTAACCTGCTGAACTCAATCCTCAAAACTCACTAAAAATATCAGGGTTAAGATTGCAGTAGGAATTCTAGCCATGCATCATACAAGAAAAATAATGAATGGCTCTAAAATTAGCAAAGGAAAAAAATATAATTGTCTTTATTCAGGGGTAGTTTAAATCTTAACAGCGGGGTTGCTTGGGTGGCTCAGTTGGTTAAACATCTGCCTTTGGCTCAGGTCATGATCTCAGGGTCCAGGGATTGAACCCCATGTGGGTTCCCTGTTCAGTGGGAAGTCTGCTTCTCCCTCTCCCTCTGCCTCCTCCATGTGCTTATGTTCTGTCTCTGTCTCTTTCAAATAAATAAATAAGATCATTTTTCAAAATTAAAAAAAAATAAATCTCAACATAACAGACTTGGAAAAGTCTATGCAAACATCATTAAAAACAGAGAAAAAGCATCACCATCAATATACAAAAAATATACAAAAAAAAAGCTTTCCCATTTAATAGTAATAAATGATTAGCAAACATAATTAAACAAAAAACTTATCTCCAGCAATAGTAAATGTCATATACCATTTTGTTTCATGGAAAAACTCTAGTTAGAATGCGTGTTATTGCTTTGAATACTTGAAGACTTGACATGTCTGATATCAATTATTCTAAGAACAAGACTATTTAAGAACATTATCTCTGCATATTTAAAAATGAGCCTAATCCAATTGGCCTTTTCATTTTAACAATTTCTGGTCTGAAATTCTGGGAACATTTTTCATAGTGCTTCTTTGATAATTTCTTTCTTTGTTTCTTTTGTTGGGGCACCTATTATTCATATGTTGGATTTCCCTTTCTCTTCCCTTATGTATCTTTTTAAAACTTTTTGCTTTGATTTTGAGAAAACTTTCTCAACTCTATTTTCTAACCTTTGTATTATTTTTGTTACACCCTCATAATTTTTAATTTTCAAGAATCCTTTTCTGTTCACTGGACATTATTTTTTATAACATGTTTCACAGATGCAATATATTCTCCATTTTTTTCTGAGAAAATTAATGGTAGAATTTTAGAAATTTTACTCTTACTATCGTTTTTCAACTTGGTTCCTACAGCTTATTTTTGCCTATTCTTTCTTATTAACCTTTCTCTCTTATATGAACATACTTGACTCTTGAATTGGCAACTTGAACTAGTTATGCTTTACAGCATGAGATAGATGTGTCATTTGGTATTCTTTTTCTTGAGCTATTCAGACATCTTTAGAAGAGTCCTTTAATGTCTTCAATTATAGAGCAAGGATTTGGTTCCTAGTATTCTGGTGGTAAAATGGGGGGTGGGTATAGATCTAAGGGTCTCTATTTATACCCTTTAGCATACCTATTGTTACTTAATCTTGCTTTTGCTCAGGAGGGCACCCCTGATCTCAACTTTGCCTGCCATCTTCAGTTGAAAGATACTCTGAATTATTCTTTTGAGATAGTAAATTCCTAGGTTTTTACTGGGGCAGAGGAAAATGAGTCACCTCACAAAGCAAAGGAAGGATAAAGATCTACACATCTAACCACTTATCAAAGAGCTTTTAACTCGGTCTTCCTTATTTTTGGCTTATTTTTCCTCTTGGTTTTAAGGATACTTGGTTTTTCCAGTTCCTATGACTTTTGTATTTTCTCTGGCAAAAGGCTCATCCCAAGCTTTCTCTACTGTTAGATTGTAATTTTACTCTGTTGGGTTAATTTGATAGTTGATTATTACCCATCCTTCTGCTTTTTGTGCTCCATATTTTTTTTTATCTTCCCCATGTTTTATATTAATGCCTTAAAAGGATTATTATAAAAAAAAAAGAAAGAAGTGTATCTAACAGAGATCTTTTGAAAATGGCCCTCGCATTACTGTAATGGATGAGAAAACAATATACAAAGATGCTAATTCCCTTCAGGTTAAAAACAATAAATTAGGTATAATTCCAATCAAGATATAAATGTGATTTTTTTTCATAGAAATTGATAATCTGGTTTTTGAAAGTTTAACGTGGTAAAAGACAATTTTGAGAAAAATGAGAAGTAGAATTCTCCTCTAAGATGGGGTGATACCATAAAACTAAACAATTGGATAGTGTTTACTTCTTGAGGAGATAGAAAAATAGACACTTGGAACAGAGCTATGAGCCTAGATATAGATCTATTTATAGATAGGAAATGTGTGTAAGACAAATTTGTCATAATAAATCATTGGGGGGAAAGAAAAAGATTATTTACAAAATGCTTCTTAAAAAAAGTGGCTAACCATATGACAATAAATAAAACCAGATTCCCTACTTTGAATTATATTTCATATCACCTCAAATTTGAATTAAAGATTTAACATTATGACTTTTAAAAGAGAATATCTTTATAAATGAGAAGTAGGCAACCATTTCTGAAAAAAAAATATTCAGAAAGCATAAACTTAAATGGGAAAAATTCTCAAAGACCAGAATAAAATTAAAAACTTTACATTACAGAAGATATCATAAACAAAATTAAAAGACAAATATCTTTACAAGAGAAGTTTTTTTTTTTAAAGATTTATTTATTTATTTGACACAGAGAGAGAGATCACAAGTAGGCAGAGAGGCAGGCAGAGAGAGAGGAGGAAGCAGGCTCCCTGCCGAGCGGAGAGCCCGATGCGGGCCTCGATCCCAGGACCCTGAGATCATGACCTGAGCCGAAGGCAGAGGCTTTAACCCACTGAACCACCCAGGTGCCCGAGAAGTTTTTTTTAATAGTATGTGATCAAGAAAGGACTGGTATCCATATTATACTA
This sequence comes from Ailurus styani, assembly GCA_002007465.1. Lineage (NCBI taxonomy): Eukaryota > Metazoa > Chordata > Mammalia > Carnivora > Ailuridae > Ailurus > Ailurus styani. The sequence goes on along the minus strand of LNAC01000371.1, from coordinate 572,849 downwards.
AACATAAAATATATGCCTTCAAGTTAATATTAGAATACTACAAACAATCCAAAAGTAAAAACCCAAAACGAACAAAATGTAGGATGAGCTAATTCTGGGAAGTGGAAGCCTGAATGGCCAATAAATATAAGAAAAAATAATAAACATCAGTTATAGTAAAAAATAACAGTTGGATTATAAAATTTTAAGTAGGAAAAATGTTAAATCATAAGAAACAATAGCAAAATGTAATATGGCCATACAATTTAAGATCATTTATGGAAGGAAGTACAGAAAAGAGTACTAAATATTTTTTATGGGTACATATACATCCTGCAAAGTTATGAATTTTGGCACGAGAATCCATACCACTTTAAGATAGTGATTATTATTTTTTTTTCCTATGGAGAAAGTGCAGCATAGTATATAAGGAGATCATGACTATACCACTAAATTTTATTTCTTTAAAAAATTAACATCTAAAGAAATTTGGCCTTAAAAAGTTCACAGAACTAATAAGTAAAAATGCTAATAACTGAACTCATGTTTCTAATACAAGTCCCTTGTTCTTTCCATTCAGCCATAGTCCTATCATTTGAAGAAATTCATGAAATCAGAAGTAATAAGTAGTTTCCAGAGGCAGATATAGCAAATCCCTTAATGCTTTCATCCACTGTGCACAGGATATTAAAATATCAACTCAGTTCAGAAAATAAAATTAAGCAAAACCATTTGTTTTATTATATGTGAAAAAGACACATTTATTGGGCGCCTGGGTGGCTCAGTGGGTTAAAGCCTCTGCTTTCGGCTCAGGTCATGATCTCAGGGTTCTGGGACCGAGGCTCCCTGCTCAGTGGGGAGCCTGCTTCCTCCTCTCTCTCTGCCTGCCTTTCTGCCTACTTGTGATCTGATCTCCCTCTCTGTGTCAAATAAAAAAAAAAAAAAGAAAGAAAGAAAGAAACCTAGACCAAATTCTTAAAAAAAAAAAGACACATTTATTAACTAATGTCTGATTTTTTCTGTGTTGTATAGATTCTATTTAAAACAGAGAGTAATGAAAAATAAATAAAACAGTGAATAAAGTTTCTCACATGCCTGTAATTTATTCTATATTGTTCTTTAAATTCTATTTATCAGATTTTAAATGGTCACTATCCCTATATGTCTGTGTGTTCATGAATCAAGCGGCCAAGATCAGAGGCTGGACATCATCATGAGGTACGCAATTCTAAGAAAAGATAAAGAAATGAAGCAAAGCTCTTCATTTTATAGAAATTGTTCTCCAAGAGTCAGTTTTTTCTAAGAGATTTTCAGTAAACTATATAAATAAGCCCTTGGAATCTTAAGCCTTAAGACTCTGTCCAAGGGGATAATTTATGTTTGATTAAAAAAACTTCATAATACCTTCCTACAATATCCATTTAATTCCCTTCATTTTTCCATTATTCATTTAAATGATTAAAATGACTGAAATGGATATGCTTGTGCATTCTCTTCAACATGCTAGAGAAAGAACTTGGTTTGCCTCATCTCAAATGAGATCTAAATATCTGCATAAGGAGGAAGAGCAAAGCTGCTCACATATAGCCAATGAGACACAGGGCTTAGCTTGCTCTTATAAAATACTATGCTATTGTCAATTCCATAATAAATCATTATCAACTCTCTTTAAGACATTAATTTATTTTAAATTTTATTTCAAATTTATTTCATTAGAAATTTAAGGACCTCAAGATTCACACGGATTGTACAATGATGTCCTTGTTGGCACACTGGGGCAATCTTCATTCTTTGAAGTTACCAAATATTTAATTGGCATAAATTTTATGTCATATTTAATGTCATATCACCCACAAAAGAGGTGAAATGTTCAACAATATCCAATACTCCTGGTAGTGCCAGCATAACAAAAAGAGAATCTTAAAGCTTCTGAAATGTAAATGTTAAGTGTTTAATAATAAAATAAGGTATCATTAACCCCAAGTGATGAGAAGGATGTACAATCACTTTCTAATTCTGCAAACAATGAAAAAAAAAATAATGAAGATTTAAGTTGTACTCAAGTATACAAGTCCATGAGCTCTGAGCATGTTTTCTCACACAATTCTACTTGTAAAATAAATGAATAATTAACACAATAGAGCACAGCAAAGAGATATACCATATTTGTAAAACTAAAGATTTCCTATCTTTCAGGATTGATTGACCCATTGATCAAATGGGTGCAGAGTATCTACTAGTTTCCTGGTTCTCCATGGCAGGATTTAAATGGTGGACAAAACAGAGAGACACTGTGCTTTTGGCACATAGTTTAATAGAAGAAAATAATTAATTAAAATTATGACAAGAATTAAGAAATCTACAGAATGATTTAAGCACACACCCATCACCTAACCTAGTTTGGAATAAAGACCTCTATGCTTCTGTGTAGAAATAACACTCACAAGCTTCCTCTAAACAATAGAGTAATGGACAGGATTAAATGTTCAATGTTCCTATTTCAGCTATATTTCCCAGAAAATGTAATTCCTCATATATTTAAATTACCAACTGAAAAATATTAACTCATAAAGTTAAATTTTATTTACTTTGAAATTTTCAAAATTCTCCTCAAACTTTTCTGCCTCTATCTTATCATCTGTAAAATGAGGAAGGTAACACTCATCAAGAAAGACACTTTCAAGGTAAACTTTAAGAAATACTAGTATGCATAAATACTGAAAATACTATTTCTTTTGCAAAGAATTCACTCTGAATATATAACCAACACAAGTGACAATGAGGATTTATTTTAATAAATGTTTTACTTTGTCAATATATCCACATTATTATTGTTTCAACATATAATCATTGCACTATTAGTAAAATTTTCACCTTCATTAATTTTTGATATTAATATTCAAAATCCAGTGTGTATTATACTTTACAGCACATCTCAGCTTGGACCAAACACTTTCAAGCACTATCAACAGCCACATATTGCTATTGTTTTGGACAGCAGGATTCTGCAATAAGCCAAACACTGTAGTATATACCAGAAAACAAACAAGTAATGAAAGAAACACAACTCAAATGATGCATAAGGTGTTGAATTTAAAATAGAAAGTCTTCCACCTATATCCACAATATCCCTACCCAGATGCAACCATTGCTAAGAGTGTCTTGTGTATTATCCCCAAAAGGTTTGTGCTTATGGAATCATAAGTTTTATATATAAGTACAACTATATATACACATACACACATAAAAAACTGTGTATATATATGTATATGCATATATAACTTAAGCAAATATAGCTTATAGGATATGTATTTATATATTAGATTTATACACCCATAAATTATACATATATATGCATATGTATATATACTTAAGCAAATATAACTATGGAATATTTATATATTATATTGCAAAGTACATGTATATGCATGCAAATAACACACACATAGTTTATCCTTGAACACAGGTTTGAACTGCACAGGTCCACTTATACATGGATTTTTTTTTAATAAATATACAACAATGTAAACATATTTTTCCTTATGGTTTTCTTAATAACTTTTTTTCTCTAGATTTATTGTAAAAATATAGCCTATAATACATGTAACATACAAAGTTTGTGTTAATTGACTGTTTATATTATCAGTAAGGTTTCCAGTCAACAGCATAGGCTATGAGTAATTAAAGTTTTGGGGGAGATGGGTGCCTGGGTGGCTCAGTGGGTTAAAGCCTCTGTCTTCAGCTCAGGTCATGATCTCAGGGTCCTGGGATTGAGGCCTGCATCAGGCTCTCTGCTTAGCAGGGAGCCTGCTTCCTCCTCTTTCTGCCTGCCTCTCTGCCTACTTGTGATCACTCTCTTTCTGTGTCAAATAAAATCTTAAAAAAAAATAAAATTTTGGGGGAGTCAAATTTATATGCATAGTTTTGACTGTGCCATGGGTTGGCATCTCTAACTGCCATGTTATTTATTTATATATACATAAGCTTAAGTGACCATGTTATATTTTTAGAATATTTTTTATTTATTTATTTGAGAGAGAGTGAATGAGTGAGAGCACAAGCAGTGAGGAAGGTTGAGGGAGATGGAGAAGCAGACTCCGCACCAAGCAGTGTACTTGATGCGTGGCTGCATCCCAGCACTCCAGGATCATGACTTGAGCCAAAGGCAGATACTTAACCAACTGAGCCACTAGGTGCCCCTAAACATGTTATATTATATCACTGATCTTCCTTTTGTTCACTTGACAATATATGCTGGTAACTATTTCAAATGGACATATATGCCTCCGTTTCTCAATATGATAAGGAACACTGTTGTAAAAATCCTTATCAAACATCTGTAGGTCTGCATAAGCATATATCTATCTATAGATATACTGGAAATGGAATTGCTTAAAGGGTATGTGCATTGATTTAATATTGCCAACTTGTCTTTAAAAAAGTTATGAAATAACACATGGTGTTTTAAATAAGTACTAATACAGAGGATGTAAACAAGTAAAGATTTCTCCCTTTGCCCCTCATCTTTAGTCTCCAACTCCCAATCCCAACCAGTACCCTCTTCTGAAATGATTTCTGTATCAATTTAAAACACCTCCTTCCAGGACCTTTCCATGTATTACACATGTTTTACATACCTCCCCAAGCTCACTTGTTAGTTCTTTAGAAATATGAGAATTCTATTAATGTAAATCTTACTTTGCCCACATGATTTTATACCTAGTATTGCAGGGAGCTGCATGCGCCTCACTGGCTGACACAGTCACAGCATGGAAATGGCAGCGTTTGCACAGCTCCTGCCAACCAAAGCAAACCTGGTATCTTCTCCCCCTACTTCTGATCCCTATCTCAGGATTAAACCTGTTACTGATAATTAGGCCTCTAGACACACCTAACCAGACAGAGACTGTCCACCAAACCATATGCATAGAATCAGACCCTTAGCCCCACAGCAGGGACCTTAGATCTTATCTCTGTAACAGCTCCTCCTACTGTTATCTCTTTGAGCTCTTGCAAATCAGGAGGAAGTATTTTAAGACACCTTGAAGCCCTGGAGCTAAGAGTTAGCTTTGCCTGAAGAGGAAGAGCCTTATCTAAAGATAAGCAAAAGCAGAGCACTGGTTACTACCTGTTCCCTTAGAGATTAATGGCACCTTATGGTTCCCTCCTCAAGTCCTGCATTCCATGAATATCCTTGCGACACCCACTCCAACTCTCCCAGGTACCGGTGTTTACAATGAAGGTGCAGATATAAGAATTAAATACAAAGGCAGGAGGGGCAAACCCATTACAGGCTATACTATTTAAAATAGGTAATCTGTCTCTGTCATGGCTGAGGGGATTGATGCATGGAAAAAAATGAAAAAAAAATGTCTTTTTACTAATCAAAGTGCTTTGTATCTCTAAAAGTAATTAATCTTAAAGATCACGCCCTTGTTGTCATGTCAGTACCGCCTGACTCACTGCCTATAAATAAAGATACTGAAACTGTAAGGTTTCCCGGTAGCCCTCCCAGTAACGGCGGATTAAACAAAGCACCAGAGGAATAGGCAGGAGGGAATTTTTAATAGAGACGCCCTCGGGCGAGGTTCCGCGACTCCGAGAGAAGGGAGTCGGGGGAAGTCGCGCCCGGGGAGGATGCGCACGGGTTTTTATGGGGTGTGGGCGGAACGGGGGAACATGACCATGGTTGGTAGGAGATTGGATGGAGTTCAGCCCTCGGTTTCCGCCTAAGCTCTGGCCTTGGTGGTCTTTTGAGACGTGGAAGCGGATGAGGACAGGGGTCCCGAGCAGCCCCGGGGCGGGGCGGTGAGACAGTAGGGCAGCCACCATCTTGTGGCTCCCTCAGTTCCCCGGCCCTGTGGGCCCAACAGAGACCAGCAGAGTAGAGATGGCTGCTTGGTGATCAGAAAGAATCTCTCGGCTCTCTCCCTCCTTTCGCCGACACTGTCCATCCTTCAGGGACCCCTGGACCTGCTGGAGCTGGCCTCCAGCACAGTATAAATATCTATATCTATACTTGTATATTTATAAATATATATACAGATTTATATGTATAATTATACACATAAATAAATACACACAGGTATATATGTGATGCTTTAGGTCAAAATTGGGAAGTCTATAAATAGGAAATAAGATTTGATAGTAAATCTTTAGTCTTAAATTTATTTTTTTAATGTACATGATAAATTTCTTGACATAGACTCTGCCTTGAGAAAAATCAATATATGAAAATAATCTAACCTTGGTCCTTGTTAAGGAAATATCACATTTCTGTAATTATCATGTATTTGTGAGATTGAAGTCCATACATTGTGTTTCTCAGAGGAACATCAAATAAACAAATAGCATAACTGAGAATACATAGTAAACACTACTCAATTAATTAAATTACCACTAGTTTTAATATTCTTTGCCAGTATTAGCTCAAGCACTGGGGTTTAATCATGATCATCTTTCCTGTTATTACTGTAGGTTATGTAATTTGATATGAAGTTTGTATGCAAGATGATTACTGAGGAGTGTCCTAGGAATGAAATTCAAGTGATTACCACTTCTAGTGCTCCTCATTACTTCACATACATTTGTATTTATATCTAGTTTAATTATTCTTCTGAAGAACTTCCTTTAACATTTTCTAGAGTGTAGATCTTCTGGCAATGAATTCTTTCACCTTTGCCTAAAAAAGTTTTTATTTCATTTTTACATATAAAAATATTTTTATTGTTTATAAAATTCACGCTTAACGGCTTTTCTCCCTCAGTGTTTTCAAGATTTTGTTCCACTGTCTTGATTGCACTGTTTTTGATAAGAAATCTCCCCAAATACTTATTTTTTTATCTTTTATATTTATTTTTCAAGGTTTTTCTTTTGGTCACTGGTTTTGAGCAATTTAGTATAATTTACCTTGCTATAGTTTTCTCCATGTTTCTTGTGCCTGGGAATTACTGTAGGTTTATAATTTTCACCAGATTTAGGAAACTTTCCCAGACCTATTTTTCTAAATATTTTCCTTTCCCCAGCTCCCACTTCTTCAAGGACTCCAAATATACATTAGGTCATTTGAAGTCTCACAAGCTTAGTAATACTCTCTTCATTTTTTTTTTAATTTAAATTCCAGTTAGTTAACATACAGTGTAATAAGAATTTCAGGTGTGTGATACAGTGATTCAACATTTCCATTCCATATACTCTCTTCATTTTTAAAAAGCTTTTCTGTGTTTTCCTTGGGACACTTCTGGTTGCATCTTCAAATTCACCTTTTCTTCTACCTTGTCTAGTGTGCTGTTAATCATATATACTCATACATTATATATATTCCATAGCACACATTATAGTTCTCATGTCACCAAGTTTTATGTTAGACTTTTTTATATCTTCTACAGCTTGACTTAACTTTTTAAGCATATTTAATATATCCATAATAATTGCTTTTAAGGCCCTGGTCTGCAAATTCTATAATGTCTGTCTCAGACCTGGAATGGTTTCAACTGATTGATTTTTTCTCCTTGATAGGAATAATATATATATATGTATATATTTAAATATATATATATAAAGATTTTATTTATATATGTATATATATTACATATAGTTAAAGATTTATTAATATATATTACATATATATATTTAAAAATTTTATTTATTTTTTTGACACACAGAGAGAGATTACAAGTAGACAAAGAGGCAGGCAGAGATAGGAGGAAGCAGGATCCCTGCTGAGCAGGGAGCCCAATGCAGGGCTCGATCCCAGGACCCTGAGATCATGACCTGAGCCAAAGGCAGAGGCTTTAACCCACTGAGCCACCCAGGTGCCCCCATATATATATTTTTTTAGCTATCTAGTAATCTTTGACTGAATGCCAGACATTACAAGTTTTACTTTAGTGGGTTCTGAGTATTATTGTATTCCTATAAATGTTTAATTTTGTCCTGTGATTCAATTAAGTTACTTGGAACTAGTCTTGCTTTATTGATTGTTAGTTGCTTTTGGACCAATGGGCAATCTAGAAATAATTATTTTTCACTGTTGAGGCAAGATCTTCCCAGATACTCCCCAATTGCCTATAAATCATGAGATTTTTCAATCTGCCTAATGCAAACAGGCATTATTCCTGGTCTTATGTGAATGCTAGACATTGTTATCTCTAATCCTTCTGCATAATTGGTTCCATAGTCCTGAGGAGTTTTCTCACATACATGTGCAGTTGAATACTTAAGGGAGGCACTTTCAGATCTGAGGAGTGTTCTTTCCATATACTCTTTCTGATAATCTTTTCTGTACATTGCCTTTGTCTGCCTAGACTCTCAGCTCTGTCTCCTGAATTTCAGGACTCCTCTGGGTCCCACATAATTTTTTCCTCTATGTACTAGTGCTTAGATATTTTCTCAAATTAGTAATCAGGAAAATAAAATCTCATTTTGGCTAAATTTTCAGATTTTCTACAGTCTTTACAGTGGTGCCACTAACTGATGGGATTGCTCTTTAATTTAAACTTTAAAAAGTTGTCCTTTTCATATCTTCACATTCTGCTAACCAATTCCTGATCCGATGTTCTATCCTATTATGAAACAATTTCTCTACAGATAATCCTATAAAACCTCAAAGTGAGAAAGAGCCCATGATGGTTCTTTCCAAATTCTCATTGGTAATGTAGCTCTAAATCATCAGGGGAACTTGAAACAAAAGGAGAAAAATAATTTCCCTATTCCTGTAACCTTCCACCCCATCCTTTAATCCTCAGCAACAATAACATAATTTGTACTACATTCCCAGAAATAAATAAATAAATAAATAAATAAATAAATAAATAAATAAATAAATAAATAAAATTCGTTGATTAGCATTGATGCTGGTAATGTATATTGGTAAAAGAGAAGGAAGATTAGCACAAGGGAAACTGGGTGGCTCTGTTGATTAAGTATATGCCTTTGGCTCAGATCGTGATCCCAGGATCCTGGGATGGGGCCCCACATGATCCCTGGGTCCTGGGATGGAGCAGAGAGCCTGCTTTTCCCTCAGACTGCTGTGCTTCATGCTTGTGTTCTCTGTCAAATAAATAAAATCTTTAAAAAAGAGAGAACCAAGATTGTATGTGTACTATGTGCCAGACTTGTGTTTTGCTTTTTTTTTTTAATAACTTGATTTCTTTCTACCCCTGTACAATCAATACTACTCCTCATTACTCCTGTTTTCTGATATCCATTTTCTTTTTTACAAGAAAGATATAGGTGACTCAGGTATCTTGCCCCATTGTCCATGGGGTCCTAAGAGGTAGGACTCGTGTAAGTTTGATAATAACAGTAAAATGTATTGAACATTATCTCCTCAGTTAATACTCATAATAACTCTGCGATGCATAAGCTGTTTTTTTGACATATATTATTGTTTACATGTCACTTATTAAAGAAATTGAAGCTTAGAGAAATTGTCCCAGGTTTCTCAGTAAAGACGAGAGATCTAGCCTGAAGCTACACCCTTTTGTAACTATTTACAGCCTATCACTCCATATCTGTTGAAGTTTAAGGCAATGCACATTCTTCGCACTAAGCTTATATGTAGGGTACCCACTAAGATACACAGATTCTTAACTATAGAGAACAAACTGATGGTTTTCAAGGGGGGGATGGTTGGTGAAGATGTTTTATGCTTAATTGGGGTTCTATGTGACAACTCTGGGACAGTGGGGACTATTTTATCATCTAGGACTTCTAGAAGTTTAGGGTATCATAATCTGGCCCTGATCTGAAGTAAAATAGACTCACTTTTAAAAGTATTGTTTAGGGATTCTTAGATCCCAGGCACGAGAAGCAACAGTAGGAAACCTGTATTCAGGCCATTGTCTTCCTCAATTTACCACATAGATATCCACACCAATGTAAGAACCAGAGTAGTCATTTTCTTGACACTGTTCTTAGCTTTACATTTTCCATCCCTCCTTCTAAAATGGACTCGAATATACAAAAAATTCGCATGTGAATAACTAACAGTCAACGGATATTGTCATCCTCCCCTTAGGAGGAGGGCAGTTTGCCAATTTTATTTTCAATATGTTGCTAGTTTTGAGAACCTTCTTTTCTCTTTCTCTTTGCCAAGAGAGAAAAGGAGGTGAGAAGAGAAGTGATCACCAGACAAATCACTATGGACACGTTTTTATCCTAAAATGTTCTCTATAATCCTCTGACCTTTAAGTTTATATCAAGAAACATGATGCCTAAGGAAGAAGCATGATTTCTGCATTATGGCTTAAATTCTTCTAAAATAATAATAATTTAATATAATTCTACTACAGTCATTTGTCCCCTAGCTGGTTTGACAAAAAAATTCTAACATGTGTCTACCCACCAGTCATATGAGCAATGAAAATCAGAGACTTTGGGGAGGGATTTCACATGAAAAGAATAATGATATAAACAGTAGTTTGAACCCTTCTGTTATTTCTTTCTTTCTTTTTAGATTAAGAATGTTTTACATTGATTATAGTTCTTCTGGTCAGTCAGTAAAATTAGCTTAAGGACAGACTGCTTTTGGAAGGAGCAAGGTAAGCAGAGGAATAATAGAAAAGCTGGCAAAGGGTAATTCTGAAAATTAGGAAGGTTAAGGACAGACTACGTTTGGAAGAAGCAAGGTAAGCAGAGGAATAATAGAAAAACTGGCAAAGGGTAATTCTGAAAATATGAGCAATGGACTAGCAATGAGACAGAAGGGGGAGTGTGGGGGAGCTGGTGGGCAGGAATCTTGGCCAGAGATGGGATAGAACATGAATCATGACTAAGGCTTGATAAAACTGACTACAAATAAATAATTGTCTCTTGAGCATAAGAAAAATCAAATGTCAAAAAAAATTGCTTTTTTGATACCACAAATCAAAAAGCCCCCAAAATTTAAATATCAATTACAATAACAAATCGGATTTTCTTAGGCTCTCCCCCGCAGTGCACCATGCTCATATGAATATGTAAAAATTTAGCTTCCTATTATTCTAGTGGATGCTATAGACATTTGGAAGGGCCATAGTTAGAATCATTACAATTATAATAATGATCTTTACTATTAGGACATCAATGGCTTGTATATTTAGCGTAAGTCACAGTGTTAAATTCTTAATAATCACGATCTCATTTAACGTTTCACATAACTCCCTTGAGTTGATATTATTCATTCCCTCATAGAAAAGATGTTCAAATCAGTTACAAACTTCATTTAGTGGCAATAATTTTTTTAAGAGGAGAAGCTAGATTTGAAACTTGATGTCTAATATTCTGAAACCTTATTGTTAACCACTAGGGCGAAGTAAACCCATCAATGCCCTATGTGATGGTATATACTTTAGGTCACAGGGTGGATTGACCCACAGAATATTGAGGTTAAGTCTGGGGATATGTATCCAAGAAATAGAGCACCCTATATTTTCCCAAAGTGACTACAACATGTGGTGATGGCCACATTGTGGAGAACAGGCTGTCATTCCCTTCATCAACACAGTGTGTCAGGAAAGATGAGTGGGGGCCGGCACAAGTGGTGGATGAAATGGAAGGTGGTGAGTCATGCTCTCATCTCGACATCTAAAAATAATTGCAGCATATTAAAAGAACACATTTCCTTCTATAAAAATGAATAATTTTTTTACCTATATGTCTGTAATTTTCCATTTCCAAACAGTATTCCATTGGCACTGACTTGTATCCCTCAAAAATATTAACTATCAACTTGAGCAACCAGGGAGCCAATTTAAATTGTGGCACCTATGCAGGCCATTGATAATGCAGGCTGAGTAATCAGCTGGTTGCCAGAGATGTCCTTTGAAATAACTTTATGAGAAATGGGCTAGTTCAGAGGGCTCTTAGACACAGAATCTTTTGCCCAGAAGCTCACTCACCTGAGGCCTTTAGGAGGTAAAATAATTTTTCCCATCTCCATCAAAATCCACATCTAGGCCCTCACATTCATATGAAAGAGAAGCAGATTTCCCTATTCCTTGTAATCACAGCCATAAATCTGCCATTACTGAGGAAGATCAAACCCTGGATGGATGTTGAAGGACACCAAAGGGACAAAAGAATATTCCTGGAAATATAAAAATACATCTAAGATCTGCATAGTGAATCACTGGTTATTTTTAAAACTGAAACTGAATTGATCTGAAAATTAGCTATAAATGCACTACAGACACAAAAGTGATCTTGAATTTTTTGCTGACATCTGTGGAATTGGAAAGGAAAAAAAAAAACCAATATGTTGTACCCAGTTTTTCTTCCATACTCCATGATTAGTGATGAAAAATTGTACTGGTATTCTGACCACTTAAAGTCTCAAGAAGTATAGTTTTACCCCTGACATATCACATATTGATAACTTTGTCAGAATAGCTGGTTGGGAAATGCTCAATCAATAAAAATGAAGGTATTTGAAGATGTGGAAAATGTCAGAACCTTGGGGAATAGCTAGCAGGATGCAGATGTTTGTTAATTAAGTTTACAAAGACAGTAAAATTAATGAAGCCAATATCTCATATGTCTTTTGTTATTAAAGAAACAGATGTTTCCCTATTCCAACTCAATCTATACATGTACCACCCTGACAATAGCTATCATGTTTGGTGAATATTTGCTTCATCTGTAAATTTCAATCAATCTAAGAGGAATCCACCAAAAAGGTTATCAATAATTCACACCAGGGAGAGTGATGGGTAAAATATGGGAATGTAGTTATAGGACCTCCTCAACCCAAAATTGCAGGAAAAAATGACTCATCAACCCATTTGATTTTTTGTCCTATGAGTAAATAATGATCATTTCTATTATAGAGCATTGCATTCATGTGAAGATTTGGTTTTTATAGACTTTTGAGTTATCAAATTTCCATTTTGCTTTGGGAAAGTACACAGAGAAATGTAAGAGGTTTATAATCCAATTGTTAAAATGCAATACGTACTAGAACATGCTTCTTCCCCCCCACCCCCCAGAAAGAAAACAAATAATATACTCAAGATCACATCACCAGTGAGTGGCTCAAACCCAAGCAGTTGTTTAAACCCAAACAGACCAGTTGTAATCACCATGTCATACTGCCATTATCTAGATCATGTCCAGATCATGGAAACCAGAGTACCTCCAAGCTGTAACTTACTTAGATCTCATCAGGAGTATTTTTCAACTCTGACTTATGTGGAACACCCTCAGAAAGGACACTACAGTGGCATGACTGAGCATCATTTCTTACCACTCATTATAGCCATACTAACATGAGAAGCTATTTTAAGGGCAATCCAAAATAAAAGATGGGAGAATACTTTTCAAAAATACAGTATAATTTATCATCATCACTGTAATAACAATATTTTATTGGTGAGTCTTATATATCTTAATTTTAGTATTTAAATGAGATTTAATTATATAACATATATTGATTAGTTTCAGTTCTTCAGGAACAAATTCAAATCATTACTTTGAGTATTCAAATTTTATAACTCAGTTCCATTTCTGTCTAAAACCTGATTTTTGGTCTTCTTTCCCAAGATCTTTCCCTCCCATTCTAAGGCTGAGATCTCGCTTCAGATTTTTTCATGGAGAAAAGTGGAAATGCTAATCTATTCAGAAAAGGAACTCATATTTAGTTTGGTGTTACTGTCACATGGTGACACTGTGCAATGGGATATTATGAAAACTAGATCTATAGCCACTACATACAGGGTTTTGTTGTTGCACGTTTTACCTAAAGGAATGGCAGTGATGCAAGAAGATACTGCCAATAAAATGAGTCTTTTCGGTACTTCCAAGTAGCCACTGCCCATTTTTAAAAATGTAGTGGGTGTGTAAGGCACCCATTGAAAACTGTTGCTGTAGGCATCTCAAAAATCTACTAAAATTCCTCATTCCTTCCTCCAAACTCTAAACCTAAGTATTTTCCAGTGTGGTAACTTTACTTTCATTCACCTAATTATTCAGACCCCAAATCTGGAAGCCTTCTTTGGCTTCTCTTTCCTTCATACCTCGTATTCAACCTTTCTAAAACCTTATTGGCTCAAGCTTCTAAAAATTCAATTGCTTCTCATTCCCTTCACTATTCCCCTCTATTTAAGCATTCTTCATCTTTTGGCTATATTTCTGCAATAGCCTACTATTTCTTGCTTCTTTTCCTAACCAGTTTTTAGTATATTCTCCCTAATGCTGCCAGAGTAATATTTATCATATTGTATATCAGATCATTGGATTATTCTGCTCACAATCCTCAAGAGGCTTTTTAGTACACTGGAAATAATAGTTAGCATAGTTACCATGACCTAAAGAAATCCAAAAGCCAGGCCTTACCCTCTTCCTACTCTGCTCTGATTGCAAGTGAGCTGATCTCTGCAAGTTGCCCTTCACAGGTTCTTTGTCAACGCCCTTCCAGATCAATCCAATAATGAAGGGCATCACCAGGAGTTTGGAGCGCTAGAAAGGCAGATTTTCTGTCCCTTAGTAACCTATTCAAGACAAAGTGGCTGTAACTTCTCTGTGACTCTGCCTCCCACAAAGGCTTTTCATGTTCCTGGCTTCCACCAAGCCCTAAGCTCTATGACCACCACACTTTCTCTTGCCTCTTTTGGCTAGGATGGTAATAATTTCTTGCTGATACTAACCTCTGGTTTATCCCTCAAGTCTCTTATTTAACTCTCTTCTCTTCCATCATGTATGCCAACTAATTCCCTATTTTTTTTCTTCTCTAAGTACTTTAAGTGTGTTCCATTTATCTGTTTAGACTTTGACAGTACAGGAACTTAACAAAATAAAATTTTATATCATGCTCCCATCACAGGAAAAAGCAGGGACCCTTCTTCAGCATGCATTCAGGTTCACAATCCTTTGCTCTTGAAATTCTGCCCTAATCCAAGTCTTTGCAGTCTTCCCTACTCAATGGTAAAAGGGTAGACAGAAAAAGGATGGAGGACTGGGAAGAGTAATTATTTTTTTTTTTTTTTTTAAATTATTTGCCTCAGGGGTACAGATCTCTGTGAATCATCAGGCTTACACCTTTCACAGCACTCAATAGGGTACAAACCCTCCCCAATGTCCATAACCCATCCACCCTATCCCTACCCTCCCACCCCCCAGTAACCCTCAGTTTGTTTTGTGAGATTAAGAGTCTCTTATGGTTTGTCTCTGGGAAGAGTAATTGTATGGACCCAGTCTGCATCACTTCTACCTACATTCAACTGGATAGAACTTAGTCTACCCACATGACTGGCTACATAGTCATGTTGCTAGGGAGCCTGGAAAATAAAATGTAGCTCTTAACCTGGAAAGAAGGGAAGAATACAGATATTACTGAATTTTAACTGTCTTCCACAATGTTCTAGCCACACTCTTCCTGTATATTATGACTTGACAAATGGTAATAAATGCCATAAAAATGTGAAAGTGCTACTTTGAGCAGATGACTTAGAATATACCATCAGATATCTGATAGACCAAACTATGGAAGAGAGATCAGTCCACAAAGAGCATGTTAAGTGCAAATGCCCTGAGGCAGGAATATTCAATGATGCATTCAAGAACCAGTAAGAAAACAGTACTGATGGCATCTACTTAATATTTTTAAAAAGCATCGTACTGAATCTTGTTTCCAATCTTCCCCACTATTTCTAGAATCAGTAATTTTCTTCAAATTGTGAAAAACATAGTTTGTCACAATTACGTAGCAAGGCAAGCACATTCACAGAAATTTCACTTCCACTCTTTTTCATTCTGGTCTTTTCCCTCCTCTCTTATACGTAATTTTTTAAAATCAGTTTTCTCTCTTTTTTTAAGATTTTATTTGTTTGAGAGAGGGAGAGACAGAGAGAAAAAAAAAACACACGCAAGCAGGGAGGAAGGGCAGAGAGAGAAGCAGACCCCCACTAAGCAGGGAGTCCACCATGGAGCTTGATTCCAGGACTCTGTGATCATGACCGGAGCCAAAGGCAGACGCTTAACCAACTGAGCCACCCAGGGCACCCCCATCAGTTTTCTCTTTATTCAAACACTCTTATTTTATAAAAATATTAACAAAATATAAATTTTAATATATATATTTATGTGTATATATACATGTATAATAGTTATATATATATAGTTATATATATACATACATATATATTCATAACTCCCCTTTCTTACACAAAATGTAGCATATTAAATAAAACACTATTCTAGCAATCATTCCATATTAGTACTTAGAGATTCCCCCTTGTTATTTTTTGTGGCTGGTTTGTACTCTATTATGTGGATAGAGCATAGTCCATTCAATAAGGCCCCTACTGCCAGTCACTGGCGTTACACCAGTCTTTTGCTAAAGTCGAGTAGCCTTTCGTAAGCCATTGCTTTTATCATTCTGTTTTATTTTCTTCAAAGCATGTATCACTAAAAAAAAATATCTTGATCATGTATTTGCTTTTATCCTGTATTCCCATTTTGGCCTATAAGCACCATTAAGCCAGATACTTTATTTTGCAATATCTGCATTACCTAGAATAGTGGCTGACACTTACTAGAAGCTCATTTGTTGAATGAATGCTTTTGTTGTGCTCCTATAAAGCACTCTCATGGTGATTAATGCTTTTTCAAAAGGAAAACAAGGAAGCAGCATTGTTGGAAAGGGAGATAAGTTTCAAAGGTACTGATTTCCCATTACAGGGATGAAAGAGATAACCTCTGCCAAAGATTAGCAACAGGTTAGGGCATGCAATGTATGGGAGGAGGAGACCATTTCAGGAGTGATAAAAGCAGAATATGCTAATAGTTAAGAGCTTGGGTCAGATTCTAATTCTGTTATTTACTAGCTACGTGAACTTTGAAAAATTACTTAACTTCTCTGACCTGTGGATTCCTTATCTATAAAAATGGACTAACAGCGTACTCACGGAATTGTATTGATCCAAAAGAATAATCCATAAAAAGGGCTTAGTACAGTGTTTGGCATAGAGTATATCAATGAATATCAGCCCTCACTGTCATTATTATTAGAGGAAAGTATTTAAGTCCTTCTAGCATCAAGATAAACACACTGAGCAGATTACTCTTTGCTGGTGTTGAGGATATCAGGTCAGAATATAACTAGACATTGAGCTGACATTTAGAGAAAAAATACAAACCAGAGAGCTAGTAAGTATCACAGATAAAGAAGCTGGATCTCAGAATGAGACCCTCTGCCTGCTGTTCCTGAGCTCTTCATGATAACAGAACAACAGTAATGATACTCACTTTAGTATTTGCCAGGCAGAGCATGCTAGGTGCTTGCAAGCTGTATTTCATGCTGTCCAAGGACATTAAAAATTACCTTCCAAATACTAGTGTTGTTTGAAAGGAAGACCTAGTTAAGTCATTTATCACCTATTTACATCACAATTTGATTTCCCCATCCACAAATAAATTGCAGTCATGTAGGTTTATCTAGGGGAACAAGAATAAGCAACAGTAAATTCTGATATTCAATGAGGAGAGTGGAATCTGGAAAATTCAGCATGGCAAGGGCTGCTCTGGAGGCCTGGGCTCTCAGGAGTACCACAGTGGAAAGTCTCAAGTGGCCCTGCTTGAACCGGGAAACTAGTGCTCTAGGCCAACAGGGTGCTAGAATGGAATACAGTGTTGATAGGAGAGGTGACACACCCCCAACTACAGCTTTGTCCTGAGAGGTCACCACAGCTGTTTGTAAATTCCACAGCACTTAAGAGGACTCTTTCCCGTGTGTCTACCCTCACACATCGTCTCCTAAAAACAGCATGGTTCAGGATAAAAGGGTTTTTATGCCTGCAGTGTTTACATGGAATCTGCTAAAGCTGCAATGCTTAATTCATATTTCATCACCAGATAAAAGTCAGTCTTGTAACTTCCAGGAGCTAGACAAAATTTAATGAGACTCACGCTTTACTTTTACTGGGAAAACAAATGATTTTCAAATACATATAGGAACAATGGTCTCTGAATGAAAAACTTCGGGCCCACTGCTCTGATTACAAGATGCTAACCTTCTCATACATAAGGCCTGATGAATAATGCATCATCACTGAGGGAGAGATGGTAAGAAAAAACAGACAACAGTCAAAGAAACAAGGGAATAAAACAACAGAGCAAATGGGCTCCACAGTCCCTGACTATAGTAGCAGATTCTACTGCTCTCATATGAGTTTGTTAGGACTGCAGTTAGAACTACAGAGTTCTAATGGCTTCTTTAAAACATTTCATTTAACATTATTATGTTCAAATACTTAATTAAATGTTTACTAGTAAACAGATGTCAGATGTTTAGAAATTTCACTGAATGTAATTAAAATACATACACTGTATGCTCAGATAAATGTGCCTTGGCTTTGAGAATTCTTTAGATACTCATCAAAACCCATATTTAGCATTCTAGCATAGCTTTTTAAAGTAGTTTCTTTGTGGTGAGAAACTACTTCCATTTTTAATGTCTCCCTGAGAGAAAGAAAAATAATTAGGGACAACTGAAAAACATATACAGTAAATAAGGGCCATGGAAATGTTGATTTTTGTCTGTATTCTCTTCTAGTATTGTGTCTAACACTCAAATGTCTTTCCTGGCATTTCTTGCGTAATTTCACTAAGATTTTTCCTTGTAGTTGTGACAAGTGGGAATCTCATTTATCATCACTGAATTTCTTGGATTACTGGATGGCTAGTATTTGTGCAAATACAAACCCCTTCAATATACCACTAAAGAGTGATATTTGAAAAATATAGATATTCTAATAAAAACCATTAGCCACATTTGTGCCAGGGCAGAGAAAGATCTGGAGGAACAAATGTTGGAAAACTGGCACAATTACCCAATTACCCCTAGTTCTCTGTCATAAGTGCAATTTCTAATGTATTTGTTGAAATATATTATTTATCCCTCCTCAGTTTTCCTTCCTCCAGGCCAGATATATATTTGCTGCCTGTGTTCTGACTTCGTCATCACCTTTGAGGTTTTCTTTTTAGTTCCCTGAAGTTAGAAATTCCATTTCCTTGATCTCATATTTTCTTATTTACTTATTTCTTCGGATGTTAGACTTCCTGACACACAAAAGATAAATTCTATGTACAGTTAGAAGTCACAATTAATTTATCCCAGTATTTTAAAGATTGCATTATTGTATTCTATTTTCCAGTATTGCTGAGAAATCTGATGCTGTTCTCAATTCTCATCGGTTATATGTGCTTAGGTTTTCCTCCTGTCTTTAGTTTTTTTCTCTGCCACTTTAGTGCATTTGATCTTCCAGATTGGTTTCTAAATATTCTTAGTAATTTCATAAAAATTCCTTATAGATTGTGAGTAGAAGTGCATTGAAAATTTTGATTGGGGAAATTGGCATCTTTGTGATAGAGGCTATTTCCATGATAAAGCATAGCACATTATTCCTTTATTTTTAAGAAAATACTTTGGTGTTATCTCTCTTAGGTAACAGAATTTCTTCCTTACTTAGTATGTGATTTTTATCCATGTAATAGTCTTGAATTTGCTCATAAATGAGTTTGTGCTTTTTATTTTTTTCCAAATAAAAGGCCTCACATATTTATTAGTGTACTAAACTACTGATGCAGAAGCATTAACAGGGAAAAATAATTTCCCCAATAAAACATGTCCATTGTTCAGGTAGTAGTGATGTTTACAGAGTGACAGGATATGAGCATGTGACCTTCATGCAGCATAAACGTGTGCATCAGCTCATGTGTGATCCCTTATAGACCCAGCTTAGTTCTTCTCCCATCCTCTTCTTGGAGTTGTACCTGATTTTATTACCATTTTTCATACAAATCCACTGGGGAATGGGACTATTTTGCTTTTGTTTCTTGGCCAGGAATCACTTGATCCTTAAAGTCTTGTGAGAAAACATGGCAAGGAACAGTCAACCACGTACACCACAATGGTGGAGAAAAGGTGAGATGAGTTTGTACTTTTTAAAATTTTTTGTAGGTCTTTTACTACTTTTATGTGTATCTTCTCAGATCATTGGCCTGAATAGGTTTTATCAAATGAAAACTGATTTTATTTATTCTTGAATTAGTACTTCCTATAAAATCATCCATTTGTCTGGATTATTAAATTTATTAAGTTGGAATTGTACGATATTATGGGCACCTATTTTTTCTTACAGCTGCTTATCAATTTCTTTCCTTCCTTTACAGACTTGCCAATATTTCAACTAATTTGTCAGTGCTTAAAAAAAAACTTAGTTGTATCGATCTAAACAATTGTGTTATCACTTTGTGCTTTACTGTTTTAATTTTCTACTTAACCTTCACAAAGGCTATCGTTGTAATTATTTTGGATTTATTTTGTTGTTTCCCCCTTCCTAACTTCTTGATTTCAATACTCAGTTCATTTATTTTCAGTCAAATATTTATTTCTAACAGAGACATTTATGGCTATAAATTTTCCTCTATTTTGTTCTTATCCTAGATATTTAAAATACTTTACCCTCCTTGTTAATCATTTCTAAATATCTTTTAATTCCAGTGTCTTCTCTTCACTGGCTTATTTATAAGGTATTTATAAGGTGGCTTTCCTTTTATGTTCTACTATTTAAAAAACTCAACCATATACTTTACTCTGATTTCATCAGTATTTCCATTTATACCATTTTAGGATCTATTGTTGGGATCCTGCATAAATATAGCTGTCTTTTTAGTCTCTAATCTGTGACATTTCATCAGCCGTCCCTTGTCTTTTATTGTATTTGAAGACTTTGAGATTACTGTTCAGTTATTTGGGGGAATGTCTCTCAATCTGAGGATCTGTTTGACAATTTCTCATTAGATTGAACTGATGCAGTTTTTGAATGATGACACAAAAGTGATATATCCTCCTCAGTACATATCAAGGGCCACATAATGTCAACATGTCATTTTACCAGGGAGAGCATCCTCAATCTCTTCATTAAGGTGCTGTCAGTCAGGTTTCTCTACTATAAAACTATTCTTTTTTTTTTTTGTAATTAATAAATTTCCTGAGAGAGACCCTTTCAGTCTGCATAAAAAGCCTGTTTCTCCTCACCCTGTGCCTGCTAATTGCAACATCCTTTGGTAGATCTTTCCTCACAATTGTTACTGTAACGTTCTAACAAGAGTGCTTGTTTCTCTCTTTTCTTCTACATTTTTAATTGGATTTTGGACATGAGAGCTGTCCCTCATCAATTATTTATTCAATTATTTATTTATGTTTTATTTATTTTTATCCACAAAACATGGATATTTATTTTATTCTGTGGGTTATAATCCAATATTACTATTGTTAATTTATTTCTCCAATTGATTCAACTTTGGCCATTGGGAAAAATGAGAGATTCCTGGCCATTAAAAGATCTTTATAATTTGCTCTATGACAGCATCAACAAAGTATCTAAATAGCTTTGGAAAAAAATTTTATCACACCTAAAATTTTATGCCATTCTATAATCATTAATAACTGAATGCATAAGAAAAAAATGATATAAATTTCTCAAGTATATGTCACCTACATTCTTTTTATAAATATATTACTCAAGTATTCTGAGAAGAATCAAAATCATGAACTAGGGCAAGAGTTTGTCAAGGGTGTTAGGAATGCCAGTAAGCAGTCAGTAAGTTTACATATGGTAAAAGGCATAAATAATTTCAATAATCATTTAAAAATAGTGATTCCTGAGACTAAGAATCTCTTATGGTTTGTCTCCCTCCCTGGTCCCATTTTAATTTTTTCCCTCCCTACCCCCCTTGGCCCCTTCCCTGCCTCTCAAATTTGGTGGGAGGGAAGGGATAGGGTGGCTAGGTAATGGACATTGGGGAGGGTGTGTGCTATGGTGAGTGCTGTGAAATGTGTAAGACTGATGATTCACAGACCTGTACCCCTGAAGCAAATATTACATTATATGTTAATTTTAAAAAATGGGGAGTGGGGAAGAACAGTGGGAAGAAGATGTTTCTACTCCTAGGAGAAATTTTGCAATAAAAAAGAAAGATGGTGTATTTAAAAAAAAAAATAGTGATAATTTGTATTTGGAAGAAAAGAGTCTACTGCATAAGTCTAAACTTATAGACAGGATAAAGTAGGAACCGATAATGAAAAAAGTGAGAAATTTCCCATCTTTACATGTGGAAAAGTCAAAAGTTACCATTTTGTTTTCAATTTGAAATTGGATGAATATAATAACAGTACATTAAGTAAAATGTAGGGGTTGCCACTAGCACAATTAAAAACAGGTTTTACAACTGGAACCTCTGAAGAATATTAAGAAATTCAAAAAATTAAAGAGAAAGAAACGATGTAAAACAAAAGGTACAAAACAAAATAGGGAAAAATTCATGAAATAAGCAGATTTTTAAGAGTAAACCCGGTGATTTGAACCATTATAAAGTACAATCTCTTGAAATTTATTAAAATACACTCTATTTACTTTTCTACTTATTCAGGAGTTCTACAGGAAAATAAAGCTAGCAAAAAATAGAAGGATTTTTAAATGTGCATTGGAGGATAATGTAAAACAAAAATCCAATAAATAAATTAGAATGTAAGTAAAATGGGAGGCAAGGACCATTTTAAATTGATAAAAGCAACATCCAAAGTAAAGACCTAAGAGTAATAAATATCTAAATAATGCCAAATTAAGAAAGCACAGAAAGACAAAGAGAAAAAAAAGGGAGAAATCCAAAGATAAAAAGTTTGATAGAAACACAACCGTGGACATTCATGAAGCTATTAACTGTATCTGTGTGTTGAAGAAAAATTACTCAAGTATATTAAGTATATACATAACAGTGGAGCTTCCCAAAATCAAACTTTAACAGAGGCTTCCAGTGTTTTATATGGATATTAGTGTGTCAGAAAAATGTCATATGTTGCTTGTGCATTTATTTTTCATTAGACACATTGCACCAGTTTAAAATAGAAGTCATAAAGGATAAGAACAATGCAATTAATAGAATAGATGAAACCAAAGCATACAGATGTATTCTAAGTATTCATGTAACACTCAGAAAAGTTCATCATATGTTCAAAAAAAACCCTCTATAAATTCCACACAGATATAAATGCCACTACCCCAAAATAGTGAGATGTATTTCTCATTGATACTTGTATACAATTCAATGCTCTGCTTTTTTTAACGTCTCTGTGTTATGGCTTCAAATGGAAACATCTGGAATTCACTGTCACTAGCCGAGTACTACAATGTTACTTTTATTGTCTTTTCCCAGCATCAGCCTAGCACATACAGAGTTGTTCTTACATTCCAAATTGTATCCACTGTTGAAATTTTAATATTGCCTTTAAATTTTGAAGCTGTTTTTGTTTGGGGTTTTGCATATATGAGGCATGTTTGGACAATAAAATACATAAAATTCAGAAAGAAATTTAGAATGGTAAGATAAATGGCCATGAAATATTACTATTTATAAGTTATAAAGGAGGAATCAATTTTTTGGAAGGGACACAGTATCAATACAAACATCACTGGTTATTAAAGAACTGAACATAAAAAGGATATATTGATGTGTAATCTTATCAGAGAAAACTAAATGGGTTCTCTTCTGCTTTGTTCCTTTAAGTGAACAAGAATGGCACAAACTTGTGGAATGCCAGCATAGAAATATCTAGTAAATTTAAAATATACACATAATTTGACCTAACATTTCTGCTTTCTTCTTTAAAACACTCTACAATCATCTAAAACTTTTCATTCACCATCCATAATGGATGAAAATGGTGAAAAATGAAATAAAATTAAATATTCTTAGAGGCACTGTTAAAAATGATAAACACATGAACTTGTTATTAGAAATAATTATTTTTTTATTTGTTTTATAATGATTATGATGATGATGATTATTATGTGGATAATAAAAACAATAAAAAGTCCCATATGTATTAGTAGGGAAAACTAGCCAAAATATTATTATAAGGTGAAAAACAAAAACAAATCAAAGCAAAAACCTACAAGCTTCATAGGAATATATTATTGTGCAATTTTGTTTACAGAGCAAATAAGTATATATATATATATGAACAAAAGTATGTAAAAACTGTTGATAGTGTATATTTCAGAGGAAATGATGAATTAGAAATTTCATATTCTGTATTTTGTATTTCTACAGTGTAATTAACTGTACTGTGGGTTATTTTTATAACCAATGAGTATAAAAATTATTTTGAAAAAAATTACGTTGAAAGAGATACCAAAATGAATTAATCCTCTGCAGTGGAGGGGTGGGGGAAGATGGTGGCAGTGATTTTCTTCTCAAAAATGTTCAGTAAAATCTCCTAGTCTTACCAAAGTTAAGACATTTCATTTGGTAGATTTAAAAAAATAAAATGTAATTTAAAACAACAACAACAACAACACACTTAAGGCTGATTAAAGGGCTTCCCCAAGTTCTTTATATTCCTAACTCCATAAAGTAGTCAGAAAGTTCTACAGATACTGGTTTTGATACCATCTCAAAGATTCCTTCCTTGACCATCCTAGTTAACTTAGGTACCATGATTTATTATCACAGGAGCTGCTTTATTTCTTTCCTTCATCTCACTTATCACAATCTGTAAGGCTTTATTTATTTATTTGCTTACCAGCCTATCTGTTCCTATTTAAAATGGACATTTCAGTAAGGCAGAGACCCAGCCTGTCTTTTTCATCTTTGTGTTCTGGAAGGACAGTGCTTCTAGCAAGACACAAAGTAAGCAGTCAATATTGGAATAAAAGGATGGATAGATGGGTTCAGCAAGTGTGAAGGCAGAAGGCATAAGAGGATGTCACTACGGATAGTGTCACCTTGGTAATGGCACCATGATCAACTCTGTGGGCCAAGCTAAAAATCTAGTTCTACTGAATTATTCTTTTTTCCCCTCCCCCTCAAAGTCCAAACCATCTGTAAGTTTCTATCCATAATGTACCCCAAATCTCACCACTTCTCCATCTCTCTCTCACTACCACTGTTGATGCCACCAGCAGTTCACAGCCAAATTACTACTAGAGCCAATTAATTTTTAATCTCTTTTTTCTTGCTTAAAACCCTCCAAATGCTGTAATATAAATATAACTCAAGCTTTGTACCATAGCTAACAAGGCCTTGGGCAATCTACATCTGCTCATTACACCAAGATCTTTATCATCTAGCATTCTCTCCTATGTTCACCATGTTCCAAGTATTCTGGCTTTTGAGAATGAAACATCTGGTCCAAGATCATTACAATTATCATTCAACCGTTGCTAATCTTTCATATGAACCTCCCTTTGGTAATATATTTTTCACAAATCTTTCTTAATTTTCACTTCTCTCTTCAATGTCAGTTATTTCTACATATCCTGACCAGCATATTACTGTACACACACCCCAAACATATATACATACTTAAAAAAATCTATCACATTCTCTAGATCTGATAGCTTACCTAGGTTTATTTTCTATATAGCACTAATTAATAAAGTTATATATTTATTGGTTATCTTGGGTTACCAGAGTTAAGCTCCACAAAGTAAGAGACTTTGTCTTTCTTGTTTATTACCACATTCCCACAATCAAGATGATTTCTTACAACTAGAGAATAATTTTTTGAAAGAATAATGAACTGAAACTCTTCAAATGAGAGTATTTTTTACTACCTTAAAAGTTATCATGCTTCCAGTCATATGTATTTTTCATATAGAGGCAATATCAAAGAATAAATTTTAAAGCTCATGTTTTCAGAAATTCTTCTTTCTTAAATAATGAAATCATTCTATTCTTTACAAAAGACAGGATATAGAAACAACCTAAGTGTCTACTAATGGATGAATGAATCAAGAAATTGTGGTACACACACATACACACACACACAGGATTATTTTTCAGTCATAAAAAAGAATGAAACTTTGCCATTTGTGACAATATGGATGGACCCTGAGGGCATTATGCTAAGCGAGATAAGTTAGAGAAAGAAAAAAAGAAAACAAGCTTATAGATACAGAAATAGATTAGTGGTTGTCAGGGTGGGGAATAAGTAGAATGGGTAAAAGAGGGTCAAAGGTACATATTTTCAGTTATAGAGTAAGTTGAGGGGATAGAATATACAGTATGGTGTATATAGTTAATAATATTTCCCTGCACATTTGAAAGTTTCTAAGAGTAAATATTAAAAGTTTTCATCAGAAGACAAAAACTTGTAACTGTATGGTAATAGATTCTTACTAGACTTACTGTGGTGATCATTTTGCAATATATACAAATAAAGAATCATTGTGTTGTGCACCTACAATTAATATGTCAATTTTACCTCAATTAAAAAAAAGTTTTCATGCTTCCGATCAAATGTTATTTGTCATATAGAGGGCAATACGAAAAACAAACTTTAAAGTCTATCTCTTCAGAAATTCTTCCCTTCACTCTTAAATTAATAATTGAATTATTCTTCATCTCACTGTCCAATCACTCCTTTGTTAGGAAAGTTTTCTCTTACCTTCCTAATTAGGTCAAATGGTTCTATCACATGCTCTTAAAGCATTATGTCATTTTCTATGCAGTGCTTATCTGAGCTGTAATTTACCAATTTTTTAAAAAACAAAAAATTTGTTTTCCCTATCTATGCCCCTCACTAGATTCTTCTTCTATGAGGACAGAGATAATGTCTATTTGGGTTTACCATTTAATCCAAAGTGTTTATTCCAACAGTTGACACATTTTAGACACTCAAAAGTATTTCTTTAAAAAAATAAATCATCCTGGTGTAATTCCTCATAGTCAAGTATAAAATACATAAACATGCATTTAGCAATGTAGACCCATACCTCAGAATTAAGCTATTAGTTAACAATATGAACCATATATGTAGTAATCAGCTGATCTTTGGGTCCTTTATTTTTCTCCAAAGTGGAACTCTAGGAACAAATCTGACTAGTTGAATGCCCCTTTTAATTCTTTGTAATTAAGGTTATTACTTGTCGTAACTGAAGCTCATGAATTTACAAGAGGGATGAAGTAATTTCTTCCTTACATGTTGAATTCAATTCCTCTTGTTGAGGTATGTAATGAGCTCTATTATTTCACTTTACAAGAAATTTCTCATCCTATTAGCTAATGAGGAAACTCTCTTTCCTACCACCTGTACATTTTATTCCAGACTCTAGAATTTGATTCTGTAAGTGCGTAAAGTCCTATCATAAATAAATTCCAATAACTGACAAATATCTTTTTTTGGTCCTATTGTATCCTAGCCATTGAAATATATTCTGTATATTCAAAAAATAGTTTTTCTAAATGTAGCACTGGGAAAGGACAGTTGGTTAAACATTTTTCCTTTTAGCCTTCCTCTCACATTTAATGATTCATCCTTATCAGTGTCAGCATTGAATACAGGAACATAAAGTTAAGTTCTCTCAAAAGGTTGAACATTTTGTCATTTCCTGAAAGACTGAAAGAAACCAAACTCAGCTAGCTATATTCATTTGCTAGTTTGGTAATGTTTTCACATGTACATGAGTCTTCATCATAAACTGAGAACTCAGGAAAGTCAAAATTTAAGAAAAAATTAGAGATCCATTATCACACAACTTTAATTTATTTTTAAATTTTATCCCAGGAAGGGCTTACTCATCTCTTACTAGCATTTCTTTGATCTATCTTAGGAAACAAATCAGCTAGAAAATACAAAAAAAAAAAGTGTTTGTTCCGAAGCATAAGCTCATTACAGCATTATGTATAGTTGAAAAAAACAATTAAGCCTAATTGTCCAGATTTTAGAAATGGCCAAGTTCTTATGTAACTAGAGGAAACTAAGATATCCTGAAATCTTAGAAACAGAGACTCTCTATTTCCAAATTAAAACAGAAATATATAAAGTCAATTTAAATAGACTGTTTACTCTGAGACAAAAAGTTAATTTGAACCTGAATTTGGAGTTTTCATAGAAACACACAAACACACTCTTTGTATTTGTCTGTATCTGTGTGTGTGTGTGCGCTTGCGCCTGCGTACGTGCGCCTGTGTGTACGTGTGTTTATCTTAACAAGGAAAGGGAAGAAAACTGTTTTGGTTAAAAATGCAAGCAGAGAAAGGAAAAGACAGAGAAAGGAATTTATGATTTCAATACATATTTAATATGTGCCAACTCCAGAGCTCAGTACTTAAGTCACAGTGGTAAATAAGAGAGATATGGCCCTTGACCTCAAGTAACTCACTCCATATGATTTTATCATATTAATTTTTGCTTTACACATATACTTGCTCCATAGAAGACTGTACATGTAATTGTTCAATTACAATGAGACAAGTGTCCCAAAGTAGGCCTGGGGTGCTAAGAAAAATGGTGTGTGTGTGTGTGTGTGTGTGTGTGTGTGTATGTCAAATTTAATATGTATTTCAGAGATTTTCTGAGGAAAGGACATTCCATAGGAACCATGAATGATAAATGGAAGTTGAAGTGATAGATGAGGGGAGAAATTAGGGAAAAGGTCATTCTTAGTCAAGAGAGTGTCATCTTCAAAGGGCAGGATGTTGCAAGGGGTTTGGTGAGTTCAGGAAATGGACCAAAAAAAAAAAAACATTGAAAATAGATTGTATGCAGCAAAGTGGAAATAGTGGAAATGCGACAGACAAGATGATTAGGAACAACATTATCAAAACTATTTTAATCTAACAGTAACGGAAAGCCACTCAAGTGTTTTATGAAAGGGAATGATACCAACAGTGTCCTTGGTTGACATATACTCAAATCTGGTCTGTCGTGCAGGCATATTCTTAAAGGTAAGGGCCATGAAACCACCACTACCATCACATAGACAATTCCCATGGCTCAGAATCCACACTTACTAGTCACACTTTGCCCTCCCATGTACACTTTTCATTTGTAAATTAATTAATGTGTTCTCCAGTTTCTATTAATGCTTATTATTTTGATATGGTGATCAAGTCAAATATTATCTTGGGTAGACTAGGTCTGCAGGGCCAGCTGACATTCCCTAAGTGACTACTAGCTTCAGATTCCCATTTCTCATTCAAACTAAAATTATACATCTGCCCAGTAGGACATTATGCAAACATTAAAATATATATGAAGTGACCATAAAAGTGAAGAATAACTATCATAAAGTTTAAAAATATAAAATTGCTAGTATAATCACATGGTTAAAAAATAAATATTAAGAAATATAACAAAATCTTATTTTCTATGATTCTATATTTCTATCCCTTATTAGTCATGATTACATACTATATTTAGAAAGGTAAACAAATTTATTTTATATTTTTTTAAGATTTTATTTATTCATTTGACACAGAGAAAGATTACAAGTAGGCAGAGAGGCAGGCAGAGAGAGAGGAGAGAGGAGGAAGCAGGCTCCCCGCTGAGCAGAGAGCCTGATGTGGGCCTCGATCCCAGGACCCTGGGATCATGACCTGTGCTGAAGGCAGTGGCTTTAACCCACTGAGCCACCCAGGCGCC
This sequence comes from Ailurus styani, assembly GCA_002007465.1. Classification (NCBI taxonomy): domain Eukaryota; kingdom Metazoa; phylum Chordata; class Mammalia; order Carnivora; family Ailuridae; genus Ailurus; species Ailurus styani. The sequence goes on along the minus strand of LNAC01000371.1, from coordinate 543,463 downwards.
CTAAACAAATTTATTTTTCTAAAGGAATTCCTTTCTCCTCTCATACATGCCAACACTGAGTTAATCAGAGTGATACAATTTCTCAATATTTTTAGACAAAGTGTTATTTCAAACTTTACTTAATAATTTATAAAAAAATGTTACACTTTTATCTAAGAAATTAATATTTCCATAAAAAGTTATCTGCACACTCTCAGAAAAGAAATACATTTTAAGACTGAATGATGATTGAAATTTAAAGCTCCAAATTTAGGGTATAATCAGATATTTTTATTTATTATTGTTCAACTTTATCTCTGAACATTTCAAATGGCCAACACACGTTCAACACCATCAATCATCAAAAAAACACAAATCAAGATCACAAGGAAATGTCACTCCACACCTGTTAGAATGGCTATCATCAAAATGTATTCAGGGAAAAAAAATGTATTCAGGGATTTCACTGAATCTGGAGATTATTTTGAGAAGTATGCACCTTTGAACAAAATTAATTCTTTCAATCCATGATTATGGTATATCTTTCCATTTTTCTGTGTTGTCTTCAAGTACTTTCAATCAATGTTCTATTGTTTTCTGTGTCTTTTACCTCCTTAAGTTTATTCTTAGGTATTTTATTCTTTTTGATGCAATTGTAAAGGATATTGTTTCCTTAAATTCCTCTTTCTGCTACTTTTTTATTCATAGATAGAAAAGCAATGGATTTCTGTATGTTAATTTTGTATCCTCCTACTTTAGTGAATTCATTAGTTCTAATAGGTTTTTGGGGGAGTCTTTAGTATATTTTATAAATACTGTGTCATTTGCAAATAGTGAAAGTTTTAGTTCTTCCTTATCAACTTAGATGCCTTTTATTTCTGAAGAAGATATACAGATGACCAACAGACATATGTGAAAAGATGCTCAACATCACTAATTATCAAGGAAATGCAAATCAAAACCACAATGAGATATCACTTGACACTAGTCAGAATAGCTAGTATAAAAAAAAAAAAGCAAGAAATAACAAGTGTTGGTAATGATGTGGAGAAAAGGAAATCCTCATGCACTGTTGGTGGGAATGTAAAATGGTCCAACTGTTACTGGTGGGTTAGTCTCCCTTACATGAAAAGAGAGTCTTTGTCCTTGAATTTCCCACAAGAAGATTTAGGTGGGGATCTGCAATCAAATAGACAACCAGAAGGGATGTAGCACACACAAAGCAGTTTGTTAAAGCGAGAATATACTCTCAAGGTTGGAGAGTAGACAGATTCTGTGAGGTGGGACAGCCCTAGGTTGTTTTTGGACTAGATATTTGTTGCATCTCTCTGGGCTGGGAGGAGCTGTGATGCACTGTACTGCAGTCACTAATGGAGACTGCCTGCAGTCATCTGGGGAACTCCACCCACAGGTTGGGAGGGGTAGTTTTTGACCCTACAAGTTTGTACCAGAACCATCAAGGCAGCCTTTCTCCATGGGGGGTAGGTATTGTATCTACAATGCAAATGCATCATAATGAGTCCAGGCAGTTACCCTGGGGTAGAGGTAGAAATGGAGAGTGTATGCTCTACCTATGGCTCTTGATCTGTCAGCACCAAGGTCTTGAAGCCACAACATCAGGACGTTGTGCCCTTACGCTTTTAAGATGTAGTTCATTTATACTGTCCCTGCTTCCAGCTCATGTCGATATCATTCCCCTTCAAGGACTTGGCACTCTCCTGGGGAGCATTCCTTCTACTACTCATGTCTAGCTTCTACCTAACACAAACACTCTGGAAAACAGTATGAAGCTTTCTCAAAACATTAAAAATAGAAATATTATATGATCCTGTAATTCCACTACTGGGTATTTACCCAAAGAAAATGATACACTAATTCAAAAAGACATATGCACACTTACTGCAGAATTATTTACAACAGTCAAGATATGGAATCAAACCAAGTGTCTACTGATAGATGAATAACAGTAAGTGGTGTACACACACACAGACACACAGACACACACACAGAGGAATATTATTCAGCCATAAAAAAGAATGAACCTTTCCATTTGCAACTATATGGATGGACCTAGAGAGTATTATGACAAGTGAAATAAGTCAGAGAGACAGAGACAAATACTGTATGATCTCACTTATATGTGGAATCTAAAAACCAAAACCAAAAAAAAAAAAAAAACCAAACCCAAAAACAAACAAACAAACAAAAAACAAAGGTAATTAAAAAAAAAAGAGAAATCAGATTTGTGGTTACCAGTGGCAAGAGGTGGAGGTGGGTGAATTAGATGTAGTCTAAAGGTACAAATTTCCACGTATAGGATATATAAACACTGGGAATATAATATGCAACATGATGGCTACATTAACACTGCAATATGGTATATTTAAAAGTTGCTAAGAGAATATATCTTAAAAATTGTCGTCAAAAGGATTTTTTTTCTTCTTTTTTTGTACATGTATGAGATGACAGATGTTAACTAAACTTACTGTGGTAATCATTTCACAATACCTGAAAGTCAGGTCATTATGCTGTATACCTTAAACCTATACAATGTTGTGTCAGTGATATCTCAATAAAACTGAAAAAAGAAAAAAAATCCTTTATTATTCTAATTCACAGAGAGTTACAATTACCTACTTAACTAGGAATCAACATATCTTCCTGAATGTTGACTTTTAATTCTACTCTAGACCCAATATTGCTGAAACGTTCTCATTGATTTTCTTGCTGGGAAATTTCTCTCTCTCCAGAGAGAGTATGCTGGATTCTAGCTCTGGAATTCAACCCTGTTTCACATGTGAAACCAAAACAAATGACTGAACCTCCCTTAATCTCTGTTAATCTCTGTTTTCTTAGCTGAAAATTGTGGATGATAATGGTATCTCCCTTACAAATTGTCAGGATAAAATTAAATAATCTATGTAAAATGCATACATGGTACCTACCACATAAATTTGCTCTACAAACATTAGCAACAAGAGAAATAATTTTATAGGTTATACCAGGTTGGTTTCCTGGGAAATAGACTCTGAGGTGAAGGTTAACATGTAGCAAGTTTATTTGGAGGCACTCTCTGGAACAGAGCCCGTGGAAGAAAGGGACAGGAGGGAAGCAGAATTGGGCAGAGAGAAAAGTTGATGCACTCTCAGCAAGCACTGCAGTTGTCCCCACTGGGAAGCTAGAATAACCCTCCTGCATTTCATAGTTACCCTGCATTGCATCAAAGAATTTGGGCCTCCAGCCTCCAAGATCAACCATTGAATACAGGCTATTCTTATCCGGAGGAAACTCTCTCCAGACCAATTTCTGGAAAGGATTCATAGAAAGAGCAGTCAGCAACTAGTACTCCCAGACGCTGGGGGTATAATTCCTTCAGTCCTGAAAAGGGATCAGTGTGGCTCACCACAGTATCTCTTACACAGATTGATAAAAAGACAATATGTTTCCATGTTTTTCTTCTCTCTGGATTCCTTTCCCAATTGGTTCTTCCCACAAGAGACCACATTTCTTTTTTTTTTTTTTTTTT
>LNAC01000371.1:518958-539618 GCA_002007465.1 Ailurus styani | reverse complement strand
TATTCCATTGTATATATATACCACATCTTCTTTATCCATTCATCTGTTGATGGACATCTAGGTTCTTTCCATAGTTTGGCTATTGTGGACATTGCTGCTATAAACATTCGGGTGCACGTGCCCCTGAGGAACACTACCTTTGTGTCTTTAGGATAAATACCCAGTAGTGCGATTGCTGGGTCGTAGGGTAGCTCCATTTTCAACTTTTTGAGGAATCTCCATACTGTTTTCCAGAGTGGCTGCACCAGTTTGCATTCCCACCAACAGTGTAGGAGGGTTCCCCTTTCTCCGCAACCTCGCCAACATCTGTCATTTCCTGACTTGTTGATTTTAGCCATTCTGACTGGTGTAAGGTGGTATCTCGCTGAGGTTTTAATTTGTATTTAAGAGACCACATTTCTTACAGTAATTCCACTACTTTCCCACAATTGGAAAAAAAAAAAAAAGGAGAAGAAGAAGAAAAAGACCCTTTGCCACTCTTCCACTGAATTCTCCTCCCTGTTCATCTCAACTGTTTTTTTTTTCTTCTTATTTTTCCCAAGTATATTTTTTCCAGACTTGGTTTGCTATCATGATTTACATACAATGCAGAGATTATCATTTTAAAGTGTTAATTCTTAGTATTTCCTCATCTTTTAACCAACTTTATAACTGCCTTTAACCAGCTGCCTCAAGATATTAAAAATAATACATCCTCACTTAGAGAAATGTTTAAAATGTCATTTGAATAGGTAGATAAACTTGTTGCCCTGAAGGTTGATATCATTTGGTTAAATGTAAGTTATTGACATGGTCTGCCCCTTCCCACTGAGACCCATAAAAGTAATGTATGTCTATGAACAATTTCCTAGCTGAAGCAGGTTTTATTTTGTGTCTCCAACTGTAATTACCTTCACTGTATTATAAAGAATCAGTGTTGTACACAAAATTCTCTATTAACAATCACAATGTGTATAAATTATCTTTGTTCCAGAACATCTCAAGGGTCCAAGCTGTTTATATATGATAACGGCTCATTGAAACCCAAACTATGAACAACTAAAAGATATGAATAAGAAAAATACTGCTGTTTTACCATCAGTTTGTAAAGGAAATGCGTTGCAGCACAAATTTGAGGATAGCTCTTTAGAGGAAAGACCTCATCAAGTCAGATAAAGGAGGAGGAGGTGGAGGGAAAGAACATGTCCCAAGGGAAGTGTGAATAGAAGTATCTGAAATTTCTGCCCCACGAAAGCGTTTTTTTTTTTTTAAAGATTTTATTTATTTATTTCACAGTGGGAGAGAGATCACAAGGAGGCAGAGAGGCAGGCAGAGAGAGAGGGGGAAGCAGGCTCCCTGCTGAGCAGAGAGCCCGATGCGGGCCTCGATCCCAGGACCCTGAGATCATGACCTGAGCCGAAAGCAGAGGCTTTAACCCACTGAGCCACCCAGGCGCCCAGCATTTTTTTTTTTTTAAATAGAGACCCTTTTACACTTTCAATAATTAATAAATAACTGGGTAAATAAGATATAAAATTTTTAAAACAAAACATTATGGTATTTTAATATGTTAAAATTTTATTTTGAATAAACTACAAATTAAATGCTGATGCTAACATCTTTGCAGGTGAGGAAGCCAATTCTTGATATTTAGGACACTGAGCTTCTCAAGTACCTCTCACTCATAAAGACATTGATTTTATTTTCCTTCTTAATCTACAGGGCCTTTATCTTTATATTACACATAAACATAAAAGTAAAATAACTAGATTTCACAAACACCTATGAAACATTATGTAACTCAGTTCAAAGAACATAAACTTGTAGAAGGTACACAGCGACATAAAGGCTCTATGAGTGGAAGGTTCTCGTATAGAAATACAGAAATGTGGAAGAGAACTTTTATTGTGACAATCACTTCTCAGGGCACAGGGACTATAGTGGTAAAATTTCAAAACAAAATGCATATGATGTGAGAATGATGTTAAGGAGAAGAAAAAATAGAGACAAATAGGTCTAAAAGTATACTTGCTTTAAAGAGGAACAAATAATAGCAGATAAATTATATGCTTTTGGAGCTCAGGAAAATGAAAAGAGATGTTTTTGGAGAAAAATGATGTATTAGGTAGGACTCTTCATTTGTACCAGAGAAGAAACTTCCGATATCAACAGGTTTAAACCGAAAACAGGACTTTAATGTATTATACAGCTAAAAATTCTTAGGGATCAATGGCTTCAGGAGTAGCTGAATCCAGGTGCTCAAGTCTTTATCAAGACTAAGACTTGTTCTTTTTTTCTCTTGGCTATACTTCGCCCAGTGGGAACTTCCTTCTTAGACTGCTGCTTGCTGGCAAAATAGATTCAAGGGATCCAACCCCGTCTATATTCTTTCAGTGACTACTTGAGAAAGAATATCTCTTTTCTGTTCTCCCACCCCCACCCCAGAAGCTCTCAGTACTAGCTCTAAATGGACCAATCTGGGTCAAGTGCTGCATACCAATCTCTATAGCCAGAAGGAAGCCATTTCTATGTTCAATGTTCTTCCAAATCCTATAGACTGAGAAACTGGGAAAGTGACAACACTTTCTCAAAGGGGAATCAGAGTGGTATAACCAGAAAATCTGACTAAAAGAGTATTAAAGTCAGGCACACATAAAAATAAATAAATAAATACCAAACGTAAGAATAAAAGAATTCAATCTGAATTCAGAAAGGATACTTGGGAAGAAAATTAAGTAATTTCTTTCCTAGTATTGACTCTTCATTCACTTTCATTCAAAAAACTAGATCCAGATTTTTAGAAGAGGAGAAATATGCCTCCATAAAATTTCTTCCTTTTCTTTTCTTTTAAACCAACTTGTAGATAAATACTACATGGAGATACTTTGTGTTCTGGATTTGCTACTTTCGTTGAATGGTAGCAAAACTTTGAAGACAGTCATATTCCAAATCCATAAGCAATGGCAATGAGAGGTATTATACCTGTACCCATCTAGAAGCTATGGGGAGGGTAAAGCAAGCAGAAAGGTGGAAGAGGTTACAAAACACAAAGACCATAATAGAGATATAATAGCAGTTATCCTTAACTCCATAACCTCTGAAAGCACAAGGGTGGGGTGGGAAATAGTCTCAGGGGCATGAGAAAGTCATAATAATACCTCCTTATGACGACTTTATTAAATGCCTTTCTTTGGTTATAATTATTTTTTCTCCAATTATCTAATGCATATTTAGCTTAATGAACAAAATGTCCTGTACAATTAAATGCTTCTACTATTGAGATGTCTGTAACACTTAGCTTGGACAGAGAGAGATTGACAATATCCCCTATCCCAATTTAATAAGGCTTATTGAATTAAAGTGACATGAAAGAAAAATTTGTGATTCACCTAAAAAATCCCGAAAAAATTGGAAAAAATAGTATTTAAGGAGCACTAATAAATTTGGAAATGTTAATGAATAGGGACTCAGTATAATAATTGACCTTATATTCCTTTGTATGAATAGAGATGTCTTTAAGGTAGAGACTCATCAAGCTAAGTTAAAGTGATTTTTTGTAAGTGCAGTAATGGATATATTTGTCTAAATTCTATCTGGCACAAACAAATGATTAAATTGGATGTGGATAGAAAATAAAAAAAAATACACAGATAAACCTGTGGTACTGATTGCTATTATGGAGGACCGCATGTCTGATATAAGAGCAAGTGTAGGTGGTGCTCAGTGATTCACTTATGAAACCAAGTGGGTACAATCAGGGAAAAATGTTTATAATAACAGATGCATGTACACCAATTTTCAGAGCATAGGTAATAAAGTAAATGAGATTTTGACACGAAATGATATCTTTTATCAACTGATAAAATTATATATACATATTTATATTTACAATTTATATTTATATATGTGTATATACCATGATTTTTATATGTTGAGAAATATCTTCAGACTTAAAAAAGAAAGAGCATAATGAACCTTATCAGTAAGGACTTCCCATTATGGGTAGTTGGATTAATTATAATAAAGAACCTTCTGAGTTAAACAAGACTATGTTTCAGGCTACTAAATACTTGTATGTGAAATTACTGCAGTTTTTTCTGTAGTCTTGAACCATTATATAGAAATGAGTTTGGTGCTACAAGGCTGTAGATAAATAGTGATAACTCATTATTTTTTTTAAAGGACAGTAATTAGATACACAAAGACTTCAGACTGCTAGGCTCAAAGAGAATCTTAAGCATAATTGGATAATTATTAAAGAAATGGGACTCTGTTCCTCCCTGTTTGACAGGCAGTCACATCTTGCATAGCATTCCCCCAAATCGCTGAGACACTATGGTAAATGTCAGCATAAATGGATTTGGGCACCTGATCACCAGAGCTGCTTTTAACTCTGGTAAGGTAGATATTGTCACCATTCATGACCCCTTCATTGACCTCATCTTTTACATGTTTCAGTATCATTCCACCCAGGGCAATTTCAGTGGCACCATCATAGCTGAGAATGTGACGTTTGTCATCAATGGAGGCCCATCTACCTCCTCCCAGAATGGGACCCTGCCAACATCAAATGGGGTGATACAATATGGCCTTCTGAGAAGCTATGATATCATGGCAGGAGGGCTGCCTAGAGCATCATCCCTGCTCCTACTGATGCTACCAAAGCTGTAGACAAGGTCATCACTGAGCTGAATGGGAAGCCCCACTAGCATGATCTCCTGGGTCCCAGACCCAATGTGTCACATTATAGATCTGATCTGTCATCTAGAGAAAGATGTGAAATATGACAACATCAAAAAGGTAGTGAAGCATACATTGGAGGACCCCCAAAAGAGGTCTTTACTGATGATCAAGCTGTCTCCTGCAACTTTAATAGTGACTCTCTTCAACCTTAGATGCTGGGGCTAACACTGCCCTCTTAACAACCACTTGTGTCAAGTTTATTTCCTGGTATGAGAACAAATTTGATTAGAAGAACAGGGTGATGGACCTAACGGTCCATGTGGCCTCCAAGGAGTAAGAGCCCCCTGGACCACCAGCCTCAGTGAGAGCATGAAAAGAAAGGGCCCTCACCTGCTGGGGACTCCTTTCCCCAACTCAATCCCCCAACACACTGAGAATCCTCCATCCTCAATAGTTTCCACCCCAGACCCCCCGAAGAAGGGGAGGGGCTTAGGGAGCCCTGCCTTGTCATATACCATCAATAAAGTACATTATATTCAGATTGAAAAATAGGAGGCAGGAAGAAGGGGGGAAAGAGGGAAGAAAAGAAAGGAAGTAAGGGAAGAAAAGAAAAATAAAAGGAAATAGTTTGTGAACATTTAAAAATGGAAGTAGATATCAGCCAGAACTAGGATGAATTAACAAAGAATGAGTCAGGTCAGACTGGCTTCATCTCCTTTGGACAAGAATTCTAAAGAGGTGGATTATATTTATCCAGATTTAGCAAGGCATTTGTCACAGTCATGACAGAAACATAACCTAAATAAATGTACAGGGAAACAGATCCATAGTGCCTAAATGACCATATCAAAGATCCTAATTAATGGATTAAATATTAGTTTTCCATTGTTTTTTGAGTTGTCTCTTTTCTTTCTTTTTAAAAATAGCTGCCACATTTGAGCACCTACTGTGTGCTAAGCATTGTGCTAATCCCTTGACATAAATTTTATCTTCACAATGACCAACTGGATAGATACTCTTCAAATTTTACATCACTGAAATTGAAAGATTTGGCCAAGGTCAGCAAATTATATATAGAAAGGAAGTTTAATCTTCCTAAATTTGCAAATTACATGAAGCTGAAGAAAGAACAAATATGCTAGAGAATCCAGCTCTAAAAAAATCTAAACTTATTAGTATGTCAGATTAAATATAAAATTCATAGATATTTGTTAAATGCTCAATGAGTTAGTTGTGTTGACATGGCAGGTAAGAAAACCAAGAGATTTTCAGGACATATTGCGGGATAAAACGATCTCAAGAAAGGGAGGTGGCCCACTTGCTTTTTCAGTATTTTCCATTCCAAACTCTACATCTTATTATGGGATTCATCTATCAGGATTCTTTCCCATTGTTAATTACAGTAGTTCTTTATGCAGAAAAGGAATTTTACGGCTTAAAGAGTTGAGCAGAATTCTCAGGTAATCTACAGGCCTGAAGAAAGAACTGCTAAAACCTAGACTTCAGAAATGGAAAATAGGATCCCAGGAGCCATCAGATCTCTTGGTTTTCAGTCTCTCATCTCTGCTTATCACTGCTTCATTTTGCACATTGGTCTCATCCTCTCCTATTCAAAAAGGCCTTCACCGGGCGCCTGGGTGGCTCAGTGGGTTAAAGCCTCTGCTTTCGGCTCAGGTCATGATCTCAGGGTCCTGGGATCAAGGCCTGCATCGGGGCTCCCTGCTCGGCGGGGAGCCTGCTTCCCCCTCTCTCTGCCTTGCTCTCTCTGCCTCCTTGTGATCTCTCTCCCTCTGTGAAATAAATAAATAAAATCTTTAAAAAAAAAAAAAAAAGGCCTTCACCACTGACAAAGAGGCAACCACCAAGAGGCTTAGGTTAGCTGTTCATCTGAAAGAGTAAGTTCTTTTGGCCCAATACCCATATATCAATCCCTGAGAAGAATTTTGACTTGCTATGCTGTAGCCTTTGTTCCATTCACTATTGTTGTAGAGATGGGGTAATATGGTTGGCCATGATTTTGTCATATGATCATTCCTATCACCAGTGGCTGCATAGAGTGTGGAATATAGAATTCATTACTAGAAAAAAAGAAATGGAAGAACTATCTGAACACATCATACTTAATACATTAACTTCAGACATGTTCAGAGAGTCATAGGGAAAAGGCTGAGAATTGAAAGGCTGTCCCTATGAAGACCAGATGAAGAACCAGAGATTGCTAGGAAAGAGAAAAGTAAATAAGTTCATGGTTCAAGGGATGGGATTTGAACCATCTTCACTGAAGAAAAGATACACCTTTTAAAAAGATTTCAACTTTATAATATTTTAATTTTCAAAACTCAGAGCAGTACAATGTGTCTCTGGATGAAATAGGAATCTTGTCACTTACATTTTGAAGGCATAAAAGGTTTTATACACCATTTGCTGGGGAAGTTATAGGTGGGTTTTAAGTATCAGATGAACTGCTGGACTAAATTACTTTAAGTGGAAGAGGAGCAATGGCCAAAAACCCAGATTTTAAAAGTCATGTGTAAGGATGAATCTAAATTTGGCACTCTATGTGACCTTGGACAAATTGCTTTTTTCCTTCTTAACCTTCTTTTGAAATGGAAATTATTATTCTTATCTTGCAGGACTATTATGAGTAGTAGAGACTGTCTACAAAGAGTTCCTTGTTCATAGATAGCTCTTAATAGAGTTTATGTGTATAAATATGCATGTACATACATATATGTATATCCTGAGATTCTCTGACATATTGGAAACATGAAAACATGCCACACCCAAGACACAATAAACCTTTAGACATGCACAGATCACGGGTATATAAGTACCTGTTGGTTTGAAATGAGGGAGAGACTGGGAGGGGAAAGATGATTTACATGATAGATTTTTGATTATGATTTTTGCATATAGTAAGAAACTATCATGAAAATGTATCAAGACTATTCAGCATCTTGAATTTACTGTCTTCAAAGGTTAGCATCCCCATGGTAGATTTCAGAAAATTAGCAGATTAGATTAGCACATAGGAACTAAGCTTATATTTCCTGAGGCTCAAATGAGATAATAAATGCAAAATTGTTTGGGATAATTCCTAATACACAGTTAGTGCTCAATAAAAGTTAATTATTCTCTCAATTAAAGGTATACTATAAGGTCTCCTTTGATTAGAATGTGGGTTTTTTAAGACATAGTTTATATCATATTAATCTTTTTCCCTAGACTTTAGTATAACGTTTGGTGCTTTATAGATACTTACATAGAAGATGAGAGAAAAGAAGTTATGTTACCATGAGCTGAAAACACATATGAAGGTACAAAATAAAAATTATGACACAAATCTGAGTGGACATTTACATCTGCAAGCTTGAAAATCAAGTGAGAGAACTCTAAATTCTAATTCTTTAAGTTTTTAAAACAAATATTTGTGCAACTCAAATCACAAAAACATACTAATTCCATGAAAATGTTCACTTTCTATACTCTACAGTCATTCCTGATGCTTTCAGTATTTAAGATTCTATAATCAATTTCAGTTAGACATGATACTTTCATGTTCATTGTATTTGCTTTCTAAACCAGAGCTAGAATTATCAGCTAGCAGGTACTTACACCAGGCTCAATTTACTCAAATTGCCTGTCTGGTCCCTGTAGACATTTTGTGTTTATCGCTCTTGCTCTAAAGAAGGGTTTTCCAGTGTTTTTCATGCCATGGCACACACGGAAAAGGATAGTAACTTAATTAGTGTAACCACTGAACAATGTAAGAAGTCACTAACAGATTAGCCACAGACACGCAGCTGCCCCAGGCTCTACCCTTCTGGCCCCCAGAGCTAAGGGGAACCTTTCAGGAGACCTATAATCAATTGGGGCTAGCAGTAAAACAGGCCGCTCCAGCTGGGAAGTTTTGCTCTCAGTTCTCCCTGTAGAGAAACGGATAGTGCGGTTTCTATAGATTTGTTTATTCAACAAATATTTAGGATAGTTACCCTTCCAGCCACTGAGATGCAATGAATAGGACAGAATCCCTGCTCCTTGGAATACAGGCTGAAGGTGGCTAAGTGACCCAGTCAAGACCATAAGACTCAGGGGGCCAGGGCTAGAATCTGTACCACCTGATTCAACTCAGCTTTTGCCAAAGAAAGACATGCTCAGGCGCCTGGGTGGCTCAGTGGGTTAAAGCCTCTGCCTTCGGTTCAGGTCATGATCTCAGGGTCCTGGGATGGAGGCCCGCATCTGTCCCTCTACTCCACAGGGAGCCTGCTTCCTCCCCTCTCTGCCTGCCTCTCTGCCTACTTGTAATCTCTCTCTCTGTGTCAAAAAAATAAATAAAATCTTAAAAAAAAAAAAAGAAATGCTCAAGGGTCTATACTATATAATTATATTTGTAATTTCTTGATGAAGAAAGTGACTGCCAAGTTTTCTTACAAGTTTGTCAATTTGTGCTATATTAATTTGGAATATGAGAAAATTTTTCTTGTCTTAAAGTTTGTACTTGAAACTTTTCTAATTTAGTGGGGCACTTTAAAAGAGGGGGAAAATGATTGTTGAGGTCAGTACAACTCTGATATAGGCTTATCTTTTTTGTGTGGGGATTTCAATATCTACCAACACCTTTCAGTGTGGGTGACACTGCTGTGCACAGTGAGCTGTTAGAAGAGGGAGATGATAGATTGTCACCAGCATTAACCAGGTGAGAAAGGATCCTGCTATCACTAAGATGAAACAAGTTTGGCAGAAATCATATTTAAACTATTTAAGAAAATTAAATTTTAATGTACGATTGCTAATTACAGAGGAATTTTCAGTTTTCATAAAAGTTACTCCCTAAGGATCTCTACTTGGGAACACTTTGTTAGTGATTTATTTGAATTACTGTATATGCTTGGAAATAATAATCATCTGCATTTATTTATTCAACAATTCAAATACTTTCCTAAGTTTTATAATGAGAGGTGAAGAACGATCAATTATCAAATTTTTTATGTGTTGAAGGACTTTTTGCATATTTGCATGTGGGTCCATGCAGACACCTGTCCATCTAATCCTAATAACAGAGAGACAAATACAACCATTCTCACCGACTATGGATTAGCTAGTCCATATTATTTCTGTTACTTTTTTAAATCATAGCAAATAACTTGCTAGACAGGATAAAAGACAAAATTGAAATATGACTCCAAAGCCCTTGAACATTCTAGACGTTGCAAAAATTTGGAATTTACCCAAAAACATAATTTTCAACTTACTTTTCAAATATTTAATTGTGATTTTAGCTTAGCGTAAATATGTTATCTTTAGCTTCCAGTGTTTAGCTTGAAATATAATGTGTTATAAATACCTCCAGAAGCTAAGCATTTGGATTAATGATTCATATAACTTTATCAACAGAGCATATTTTAGGTTTGATGCTAGATTAAAGTGTCCAACTACAAAGAAGAATGGAACATGAACCCTGTGAAAAATCCACAGTGACAAAGGTTGTTAAAATAGTCATCTAGGTTTTGAATGTAGTCTTAAAGATAAGGCCTGTCTGTTTTGAAGTAAGAGTAAAGGAGTTTTAAATTCAAGGAGAATAGGAATGGTTAGTTTTTGAGTATCTGCCATGAGCCAAGACATGGTGTTGGGACCCCACCAATGCATCTTAAATTATATTATGCATCTCAAATGACCCAGAGAACATAGATACAATGCTGGTTAGGATTCAGAAGGCCTAAGGAGTATAAGACAACTTGAGTTGGGATGAAGTTGGCCTGTGCACTCACAGTTTCTCTCAATAAGCTCCCACATAGTGCTTGTGCTCCTCAGACCACACTGAGCAGTAAAGTTCTCCACAATATGTGATAGCACCTTCATTTCACCCACGAGTAGAAGTCAGCTAGGAAGGTATAGTGTCTCAACCAACATTTCTCAACTCTGTAGAATGTTCAAATTTATAGTAGGGTGATAAGAAAATACCTGGCTGGTTCTACTATTCAGTGAATTCCCCCATTCTAGAAGTCAGTGAGTTAAAAACAAAGATGGGTTGAGGAAAATCCTCCGAGGGATTTTTGAATACAATGAAGTGATGGAAATACTTCTAATATCATCTCAATTTGTGCGTTCCACTTTGTTCTTATGAAAAGAGCTCTCCTGCTTCTAATGTGGTTGCTTCTGTGTGTGTGTGTGTGTGTGTCTGTCTAGCAGGTCTCAGAGGTTTATTTTTCTTTATTCCATTTGGTTGCTTCTTTTGACTTGCTATGCCATTTAAGAAAAGGAAAAATAAAATAAAGACTTGAAGAAAATGATGTGACAAAAAAATGTCATTTTAAAACAATTTACAAAAAGTATGGAGAATGTGAGGTTTTTTTTTTTTTTTTTGAGAATGTGAGCTATTCTTAACATGACTTAATTTTCCCTGACCCCACGGCAGAGTGAGGGAGGGTGAAGTAATAGCTTTGTTCCCTACCTACACAGATACTCAGTAGCTTAGAGGGTTGTCAAGGTAACAATAACTTCCGTTAGTATCAAGTAATTAAGAACAACAAAAAGAACAACATAATCGCTGAAATTTCATTTTCTGTGTTACCATGTCAGTTGGAATACTAGTAATGTAGTCTTTCTCCTTCCTCTCTCCCCCTCCAACTGGTTTTTCCCCCATCTCTGCATTTAATGATTTGTTTTTCAGGAAAGGACAATAGAAACAAGAAACACCCAGAATCATTTAGCCTGGGTAGGCAACAAGTAGGAAACAGGTCTAAGAAAGACAACCTTCTACCTACAAAAGCGCTTCAGTAGATAAACAATTTGCATGACTGAGAAGTGGGCATAGCAAAATATCATGAGAAATAAAAGGGAAAAATCCAGAGCTACCTGCTAAATTTCAGGCTCCAGAGCAGGCATACAATGAGGAAATAAAATTCCAGATAACTAAAAGTCAACTACTTCATTGTTCTTTATAATATGTGATAAATAATAAGATAATACAAATAAATTCAGGGCAATAAGCGCAATTCCTTAAATAGGTGAAGTATGACTTTTTTGATGACTTTGGTTTGGTTTAGTTTGGATTTCATATTTATAGCTCCCAAACATCCCTTATGTCATATCATTTAGTCCTCAGCATTAAAATTCTGTCACAAAGAAAGAACACAGGGAATTTCCTAACAAGTTAGTACTAGACTTATTAAGAGTATGCTACTCTTCACTCCATTAAAAATTAGTAATTTTATAATAGAAAACTTATGGAACACAAAATAGAATTACTCAATCTAGAGTTCTAAAACAAATACTTCTATTTATATTTTTCCATTTGTTTTCTAATCATTAACAGTTAAGATCTATTATTTGCATAATGTTAAAACTTGATTTCTACTTAAAAATACAATCAACTATTTTTATGGTAAAACTCCATTTAAACATGCTTCATGGCAATCATATGTGTTTATATTAATTTATTTAACTATTTCTTTACTACCAGATAGTTACATCATTTTAAAAACTGTTCTTATTTTAAGAAAACACTGAATCGAACATGTTTGTGTTAATGTTCCCTCATATTTTGGGCTTTTCTTTGCATATATTTCTATAAGCAGAATTATTGAGCCAAGGAAAGTATATATTTAGATTCTTAATAGGAGTTATTTTTTCCAAAATAACTTGTCATTTTATGTTCCATGAGTTTTGATTAAATGCATAAGTATGTAGTCTTTTTTTTTTTGACATACAAAAATTGAAGCAGTTGAGGATACCCATAAGGAGTACCAGATTTTCATCTGAATCTCCCTAAGTTCAAGAACATGAGTAAGATTTTAACCTTTCTTTCAGACCTTGCCACAAATGAGGTATGACAAGAATCCATGAATCTAGGACCTGTAACTATTGCAATAAGGTCTATTAATTCCACTTTATAGAGGAAAAAATATAAAAGTCAAGAGAAAAAGTTTAAACAAGTGGTAAAATCTGCCTCCCAGGTTATTTCCAATAACTAGTTCTTCTGGCTTATGCATACACACTTCAAACGTTGATTTTCTGATTTAACCTTCTATAAACGATTTTGAAACACATGCTTTATGTGATTTAGCATTTAAGTTCACTAAGCTTTGATGAGATAAATAGTGCTTTCCTCTTGGGAAACAAAATGTCATGATGTCATTACCTACTCAATGTATTTTTTTTTCTTTTTTTGGAATCATGTCATGCACATTCAATTCTCTAAATCCTATAATAGATGCTTTTTTTTTCTCATGTGTGCTCTACTTCTACCTTTTATCATAAAAGCCTGTTTGTTCACCTTCTGACAGCTCTCCACAGCTCATCACCCTGCCCACTGCAGCTAAACCATACAATTGTATGAATTTCAATATATAGAAAAAGATGAAAGATGGAAAAAAGAATAGATAATAGATCTATGATAAGTCAAAGAAATAACAAAAAGGGTCAAATTACCTGAAGTTCAAACTAAAAGACATCAAAGAGGGAAAGCCAAGTACTAAAATAAGAGATAATAGAAGATGATGAGGGGAAAAAATCATAATAAAAGGAAGATGATAGTTTGTAACTGGGAAACGAAATTGTAAAGAACTAGAAATAAATGGCTAAGATAGAATTAAAGGTATAATAATGAGAACTGAAAAATAATAGTGGATGTAGTGAGGGACAAACCTGTCGTATTATTCAGGGAGGCTGGGAATCGACGATACTGGTTCTGTGGGAAGTTTCCAAAGCCCTGGTCTGAGCTTTTATATTCAGATGTGGAACAAGTCTTGGGGATAAAAAGTAAAGTGGGATAACATGAAAATGAGGTAATTATAATGATGATAAGCCAGTCTTGTGATTTAAAATGGTAGAACTGTAAAAAAAATATTTAGACTTCCTTTTCAAAGAAAAAACAAAACAAAGCACCATACTTACAAATCTATATGTCTTGCAATTCATCTTATAAAAACTAGATGTTCTGGATCACAAATATAATTTTTTCTGAATATGTGTCAAGTATGTACAAGTGTATATAGCTTTCTCTCCAAATAGATTTATTAGAACTATGTGTCTTTTTTTTTGTTTGCATCTGTATTCTTCACTATTTCCCAAATACCACAACTCTTGTGCATTATTATTTAAGAGTTTAATTCTGACTTAATCTTATTGATCATTTGACTACACAGCTTTTGACAGTACAACTATATTTATAAAGTTACCAAAATATATACATAAAGCAATAACATCACCTGTATTTGATTCTTATAAATCTTAGAGGTATACAAGGAATTGCTTTTGCTTTATTTGAATACATCCTGCTGGTTTTTTTTTTAATAAAATGACTTTCAAATATACTGTTATATTATGCAGCTGGGAGCTTATTTGACCCATGCTGTGAAACTGATCCTGTTGGAATGGGAAAACTGCATTTGAACAAGACACCATGCAGGATTCCAGAAGTATTAAACACTGCCCAGAATAAAATATATTCTTGGCTACAGTATAAAGTACACATTGGGATGAATAAATGAATGAATGAATGAATGATTATACATTTTTACTTATACCAAACCTGGTCTTAGCCTACAATAAAGATTATTAATACCCCCTAATTCCTGAATTTCAGGAAAACTTCTGAGTATGACACACAAGTCCTTAAAGTAGTTGACATAGGAAATATATCCATCTACATGTTCTTATCTAAAAATCTGAATACAGTTTACAATGCAAGTCCTCAATCATCAAAGCATTAATTCATGAGCATGTGATATATGTGGCATTACATCTGGCTATTGAATTATTATTATTCATAGAGTAATAATAATTTCATTAAGTTGTCTAGTAATATGATTTGATCACCTATAAATAAAACATAAAATGCCAAACACAGTTGAACTCAGCAATACTTAAAAAAAATCATATCTGATCTTAAACTCATGTTGGCCCATAGATACAAATAGTTAATAACCACCATCGGTGTAAAAAAACCCAGAAAACCACCCAAAGACTGACAGAACAGACTTTCCACAGCTAAATGTGAAGAAGACACCACACCAAAAAGGACTATATGTCCTACTCTGGACCTAAAGAAACCATGGAATTCCTTCAAGAGGAAGGAGAAATGTGTGGCTGAAGAGAGGGGAGAGGACCAGGTCTGCATGCCAGGCACTCCAGGCACAGGAGACCAGGATGGAGAAGACACATCCCCATATCATTTGGCTTTAAAAACTAGAGGGGACTAATAATCAAAGAGGCTTAAGACCTGGAACTTTAAAAATCAGCAGGCTTAGCTCTGTTAGTGCCAAGAGACAGCACAACAAATAACTCCACTAAGATACAGCATAAAGGAAGTTTGAAAAATACCTGTGATATACAGTGAGGTGTATTTACTAATCTCAGAGCATGTGCTGGAGGAGCAGGGATCTTTGATGGACTTCTCCAAGAACAAAAGAGTTGGCAGGTACCATCCATTCTCTGCCCCCCAGCATATATATACCTACACTTGCAGGAACCAGCAAGGTACAACACTCTCCACCTAGTTTGCTAACAACGCACCCCACCCTGTGTGCTTCTATGGATCTACTCCCTCCAACCTGCAGCCTGGCAAGAATTTTCCCAGATCCCTTTAGTTCCCTTCCCTCAGCAGACCTGCACAAATCTTGCTAAAACCGCATGCCTCACCCACATTCTCCTGCAGACCAGCTGCCTTGAATCATCTCTGGACAGAGCCCACCCAAAGTGGTGTCACAAGCCTGTCAGTATGCAAGCAGGCCCAGCAGGGGCAGCACCACTCCAAAATGACTGCTACCCTGGGAAGAGAAAAAGATACCAATGCACACGAGTCCAACTAAAGCCTCAACAGTGTACTGGAGGCACACATCTTCTCTGACTATAAGCCCTACCCACAAACTAAAGCTTCTCAGGGGATAACACAGGGAAATCACCCTGCATTTAGTGTTACTGATCTCTGGCAAACATGGCCCTAAACAAGGACTTGTTTATAGACAAAGGACTAGCCCACTAACAACATAGGGATCAAACCCTGTCCCTAAGGGCAAAGAGAGACATTGCAGAAGACTGAAGACAAAAAATGGCTCAGCCACAACCACAGGGTACATGCAACACACATAGGAAACACCCCTGAAGCACCAGTTTCTCATAAACAAGAGACATTGCACTGTGGAGCTCTCTCTGCAGAATGCTACTACTTTCAAGAGCTGGAAATGTAGATGACTTTCTTGACACACAGAAACAGTTAGCTCAAATGAGAAGACAGGGGAATATGTCCTAAATGAAAGAACAAGGCAAAATCACAGCAAGGGAGTGAAACAAAATGGAGATAAGTAATATGACTAATAGCAAATTTAAAGTAATGGCCATAAAGATACTCACTGGATTTGAGAAAAAAATTTGGGGATCTTAATGAGACCCTTAACAAAGAGATAGAAAATATAAAATGAACCACTCAGAGATGAAGACCTCAATAACTAAAACTAAAAGTGCACTAGAGAATAAATACTGGATTAGAGGAAGCAAAAGCATGGATCAGCCACCTACAGGACAAAGTAACCAAGCTGAACAGGAGAGAAAAAATATAAATGAAAACAGACTAAGTGAACTCAGTAACACCAACAAGCATAATAACATTCTAATTATAGGGATCTCAAAAGGAGAGAGAAAAGGGGGCAGATAATTTATCTGAAAAAATAAATAGCTGAAAACTTCCCAAATCTGGGGAAGAAAACAGAAAGCCAGATCCAGGAGGTAGGAGAACCCAAACAAAATCAACCAAAGGAGGTCTACACTGAGACTAGTAATTAAAATGTCAAAATATAGTGATAAAAAAGAATTTTAAGGTACATATAAGGGAAACCCCATAAGGCTATTAGCTAATTTTTCAGCATAAACTTTGAAGGCCAGAAGAGAGTGGCATGATATATTCAAAATGCTTAGAGAAAAAAACAAAAAACAAAACAAAAACCCACAACCAAGAATAGTTTATCCATCACGGCTATCATTCAGAATAGAAGGAGAGACATAGTTTCCCAGAAAAACAGAAGTTAAAGGAATTTATCACCACTAAACTAACCCTATAAGAAATGTTAAAGGGGACTTGACTGGAAAATAAATACTGTAAACAGGAGTAAGAAAAGTAAGAAGCAAAAAAACGAGTAAAACTAAGTATAATTATAAAAATCAGTGAAGGGATTCACAAAAAAAAAAGGTTATAAAGTACAATACCATATACCCAATATGTAAGAGGGAGAGGATTAAAAATTTAGTGCTTTTAGAATGGGTTCAAACTTAAGTGACTATCAACTTAATATAAACTGATATGTACCAGATGTTATATACATGTCTAACAGCAACCAAAAATTAAAAAAAGAAACAAACTGGTAATAGATATACAAAAAAAATGAAGAAAATAAATCCATGGATATGACTAAAGAAAGCTAGCAAACTGTGAGAATAGAGAACAAGAGAGGAAAGGAACTGAGAAGAACTATAAAAGCAACCATAAAACAAAAAAATGGCAATAAGAACATACCTATCAATAATTACTTTGAATATAAATGGACTAAATGCTCCAGTCAAAAGACATGGGATGACAGAATGGATTAAAAAAAAAAAAAGCAAGATGTACCTATATGCTGCCTACAAGAGACGTCATCAGACCTAAAGACACCTGCATATTAAAAGTGAAGGAATGGAGAATTTATCATACAAGTGGAAGTGAACAGAAAGCTAGGGCAGCAATACTTTTTTTTTTTTAAAAGATTTTATTTATTTGACAGAGAGAGAGATCACAAGTAGGCAGAGAGGCAGGCAGAGAGAGAGGAGGAAGCAGGCTCCCTGCAGAGCAGAGAGCCCGATGTGGGCCTCGATCCCAGGATCCTGAGATCATGACCTGAGCTGAAGACAGAGGCTTTAACCACTGAGCCACCCAGGCGTCCCAGCAATACTTTTATATTTGACAAGATGGACTTTAGAACAAAGGCTGTAATAAGAGACAAAGCGGGACACCAACAATCATAAAGAAAAAAAAAAAAAAACAGGGCGCCTGGGCGGCTCAGTCAGTTAAGCAACTGCCTTCAGCTCAGGTCATGATCCTGCAGTTCCAGGATCGAGTCCCACATCGGGCTCCCAGCTCCATGGAGAGTCTGCTTCTCCCTCTGACCTTCTCCTCTCTCATGCTCTCTCACTCTCTCTCTCTCAAATAAATAATCTTTAAAAAAACAAAACAAAAACAAACCCAAAAAACAAGATATTACAATTGTAAATATTTACGCACCAATATGGGAGCACCCAAAACATAAAGCACATATTAAAAGCATAAAATCAATAGTAATGCAATGATAATTGGGGACTTTAACACTCCTATTACATCAATGTATAGATCATCCAAACAGAAAATCAACAAGAAAACAATGGCTTTGAATGACACATAGGACCAAATGGATCTAGCAGATGTATGCAGATCATTCCATCCTAAAACAGCAGGACACACATTCTTTTGAAGTGCACATGGAACATTCTCCAGAGTAGATCATCTTAGACAACAAAACAAGTCTCAACAAATATAAAAAGACTGATGTCATACCATGCTTCTTTACTGACCTCAACATTATGAAACTAGAAATCAACCAAAAGAAAATCTGGAAAGAACACAAATACCTGGAGGTAAAATAAGATTTTACTAAACAATGAAAGAGTCAACCAAGAAACTAATGAGGAAATAAAAAAATACATGGAGACAAATAAAAATGAAAACACAGTAGTCTCCAAATCTTGGGATGAAACAAAATCTGTTTTAAGATAGAAGTTTATAGCAATACAGGCCTACCTCAAGAAGCAAGAAAAATATCAAATAAACAACCTAAACTTGCACTGAAAGAAGCTAAGAAAAACAAAAGCCACAACCAGAAGGAAGGAAATAATAAAGATTAGAGCAGAAATAAATGAAACACACACACACAAAAAAAATCAATAAAACTGATCGATAAAAACTGGTTGAGAAGATCAACAAAATTGAGAAACCTTTAGCTAGATCCAACAAAAACAAGGACTCAAACAAAATCAGAAATGAAGAGAAATAACAACAAACACCACAGAAATACAAAGAATTATAAGAGAATATTATGAAAAATTATATGCCAACACATTGAATCTAGAATAAATAGAAAATTCCTAGAAACATATAACTTCCAATACTTAACCAGGGAAAAATAGAAAATTTGAACAGAAGAATTACCAGCCATAAAATTGAATCGGTAATCAAATAATACCCCAAAAACAAAAGTCCAGGACCAGATGGCTTCACAGGTGAATTATACCAAATATTTAAATGATTAATACCTAGTCTTCTCAAACTATTCCAAAAAATAGAAAAATAAATCTTCCAAATTCACTCTAGTAGTCCAGCATTACCCTGATACTAAAACAAGATAAAGACACTACCTAAAAATTGAACTCTTACAGGCCAGTATCTCCAATGAGCATAGATGCAAAAATTCTCAACAACATATTAGGGGGAACATACTTAACTTAATAAGACCTTATCTGAAAAACCCACAACAAACATCACACTCAACAACTAAGAGCTTTTCCCCTAAGGTCAGCAACAAGACACACAGTTATTCAACACAGTACTTGAAGTTCTACCCACAGCAATCAGACAATCAATCAATCGATGGCATCCAAATCAGTAAGAAAGAAGTAAAACTTTTACTATTTGTAGATGGCATGATTCTAAATAAAGAAAAAAGTAAAGCACCCACCAGAAAAACTACTAGAACTGATAAATGAATTAGGAAGTGTGGCAGGATACAAAAACAATATACAGAAATTTGTTTCATTTCCATACACTAATAACGTAGCAGAAAGAGAAATTAAGAAAACAATCCCATTTACAATTACACCAAGAAAAGTCATATAACTAGGGATAAACTTAACCAAGGAGGTGAAAGACTTGTTACTCTGAAATCTATAAAACAATGATAAAAGAAATTGAAGATGACACAAATGAAATGGAGAGATATCCCATGCTCATGCATTGGAAGAACAAATATTGTTAAAATATCCCTACTACCCAAAGCAATCTACAGGTTTAATCCAATCCCCATCAAAATACCAACAAACGTTTGTCATAGAACTAGAAAGAAATAATCTTAAAATTTGTATGGAACCAGAGACCCTGAATAGCCAAAGCCATCTTGAAAAAAAAGAACAAAACTGGAGGTACCACAATCCCAGATTTCAAGAATTACTATGCAGCAATCAGATATTATGGTAAACTAAAAATGGATTAAAAAACCTAAATGTGAGTCTTGAAACCATAAAAACCCTGGAAGACAGCACAGGCAATAATTTCTCTGACACTGACTGCAACAATTTTTTTTTTCTATATATGTCTCCAGAGGGAAGGGAAACAAAAGCAAAAATAAACTTTTGGGACTATATCAAAATAAAAAGCTTTTCCACAGCAAAAGAAACAATCAACAAAACTACTGAATGGGAGAAGATATTGCAATGCCATATCTGACAAAGGATTAGGGCCCCAAATTTATAAAGAACTTATATGGCACCATAAACAACAAATAATCCAATTAAAAATGGGCAGAAGACATGAATAGACATTTCTCTGAAGACAAACAGATGGCCAACAGACACATGAAAAGATGTTCAACATCACTCATCACCACAGAAATGCAAATCAAAACCACAATGAGATATCACTGCAAACCTATCAGAATTGCTAAAATCAAAAACATAAGAAATGACAAGTGTTGGCAGTGATGTGTAGAAAAAGGAACCTTCATGCATTGTTAGTATGAATGCAAAGTGGGTATAGCCATTCTGGAAAAGAGTATGGAGATTCCTCAAAAACTTAAAGATAGAAAAATCCCATAAACCAATAATTTCACTACTGGGAATTTACCCTAAAAATACAAAAATACTAATTCAGAGGGATACATGCACCCTTATATTTACTGCATTATTTATAATAGTCAAATTATGGAAGCAGCCCAAGTGTCCGT
>LNAC01000371.1:404825-518909 GCA_002007465.1 Ailurus styani | reverse complement strand
TGACACACATACACACACACACACACACACACACACACACACACACACACACACACCCACCCACCCACCCACACACACACACTGGAATACATTTAGACATAAAAAATGAAATCTTATAATTTACAACAACATGGATACATCTTGAGGGTATAATGCTAAGTGAAATAAGCCAAAGAAAGAAATACTATATGATTTAATTTATATGTGGAATTTAAGAAACATTCCATGTTCATGGATTGGAAGAATAAACATTGTTAAAATGTCTATCATGCTCAGAGCAATTTACACTCTCAATGTCATCCCTATTAAACACCATTGGCATTTTTCAAGGAGTTGGAACAAACAATCCTAAAATTTGTATGGAACCAGAAAAGGCCCAAATTGCCAAGGAAATGTTGAAAAAGAAAAGAAAAGGTGGGAGCATCACGTTGTCTGACTTCAAGCTATATTACAAAGCTGTGATCACCAAGACAGCATGGTATTGGCACAAAAACAGACACATACACCAATGGAACAGAGTAGAGACTCCAGAAATGGACCCTCAACCACATGGTCAACTAATCTTTCACAAATCAGGAAAAAAGTATTAAATGGAAAAACGTCTCTTCAATAAGTGGCGCTGGGAAAATTGGACAGCTACATATGGAAGAATGAAACTGGACCATTCTCTTACATCATAAACAAAGATAAACTCAAAATGGATGAAAGACCTCAATGTGAGACAGGAATCCATCAAAATCTTAGAGGAAACCATAGACAGTAACTCTTTTACATCAGCCACAGCAAATTCTTTCAAGACACATCTCCAAAGGCAAGATAAACAAAAGCAAAATGAACTTCTGGGACTTTGTCAAGATAAAAAGCTTCTACATAGCAAAGGAAACAGTAAAAAAAAAAAACTAAGAGGTAATCCATGGCATGGAAGAAGATATTTACAAATGACATTACAGATAAAAGGCTGATATCCAAGATCTATAAAGAATTTTGCAAACACAACACTCAAAAAACAAATAACCCAGTCAAAAAATGGGTAGAATACATGAATAGACACTTCTCCAAAGAAGACATACAAATGGCCAACAGACACATGAAAAAATGCTCCACATTCCTAGTCACCAGGGAAATACAAATGAAAACCATGATGAGATACCACCTTATACCAGTTAGAATGGCAAAAATTAACAAAACAGGAAACAACAAATTTTGGTGAGAATGTAGAGAAAGGGGAAACCTCTCACACTGTTGGTAGGAATGCAAGCTGGCACAGTCACTCTGCGAAACAGTACGGAGTTTCCTCAAGATGTTAAAAATAGAGTTACCCTACAACCCAGCAATTGTACTACTAGGTATTTACCCCAAAGATACAGATGCAGTGAAAAGAAGGGGCACAAGCACCCCAATGTTCATAGCAGCAATGTCCACAATAGCTAGACTGTGGAAGGAGCTGAGATGCCCTTCAACAGATGAATGCATAAAGAAGATGTGGTACATATATACAATGGACTATTATCCAGCCATCAAAAAGGATGAATACCCGCCATTGGCATCGACATGGATGAAATGAGGAGATTATGCTAAGTGAAGTAAATCAAGCAGAGAAAGACAATTATCATATGATTTCACTTATATGTGGAACATAAGCAATAGCATGGAGGACCATAGGGGAAGGGAGGGAAATCTGAAAGGGGAAAAATCTGAGAGGGAGATGAACCATGAGAGACTGTGGACCCCAGGAAAGAAACTGAGGATTTAAGAGGAGAGGGGGTGTAGGGAGATGGGGTAAGAGGGTGATGGGTATTAAGGAGCGCATGTGTTGTGATGAGCAGTGGGTGTTATACTCAACTAAAGAATCATTGAACATGGGGCTCCTGGGTGGCTCAGTGGGTTAAAGCCTCTGCCTTCAGCTCAGGTCATGATCTCAGGGTCCTGGGATGGAGCCCCACATCGGGCTCTCTGCTCAGTGGGGAGCCTGCTTCCTCCTCTCTCTCTGCCTACTTGTAATCTCTCTCTCTCTGTCAAATAAATAAATAAAATCTTTTAAAAAAAATCATTGAACACTACATAAAAAACTAACGATACAGTGGTTAACTGAACATAATTAAAAAAATAAACAAAACAAAGAAAAAAAAAGAGACAAGCCAGAAAACAGACTTTAACTATAGAGAACTGATGGTTATAAAAGGGGTGGGGAGTGGAAGGTGGGTGAATTAGATGAAGTAGATTGAGAGTACACTTATGATGACCACTGAGTGATGCAGAGAACTGTTGAATCCCTATATTGAACACCTGAAACTAATATAACACTATATGTTAACTATACTGGAATTAAAGTCTCTTTTTTTAAATATCA
This sequence comes from Ailurus styani, assembly GCA_002007465.1. Classification (NCBI taxonomy): domain Eukaryota; kingdom Metazoa; phylum Chordata; class Mammalia; order Carnivora; family Ailuridae; genus Ailurus; species Ailurus styani. Next base: position 516,559 of record LNAC01000371.1, on the reverse strand, counting down.
TATTTATATTTGCAGGAACAGGACAGTTTACCCACTAACACTAGTATCATTGAATATTATTTTTAAGTCCAAAGATGAGTAATGTAAGATGTAAATATTGAAATAAAGTAGTAAATTCTTTATTAAAAATTTTAGATTTTCTATTGGAAAGAATTAAAGATTTAGTAAAGTAGTTTGCTACTATATATGTCATGCAAAAATTGGTAGTTTTAATTAATAATACTTATCACAGTATAATGAAGTATAGATGGGCATTGAAAATATGATAAAAATGGCATTATAAATAAATGAGTACAAAATTAACTTCTAAAGATAAATATCTGGAAAACATAAAGCTGTATGCTTGCATTTTTTCTTTTTATATTAAAAAATTAATATATAATAAAATGATATTTAAAAAGAAATTTCAAGCTGTGAAAATTTCTAAACATGGTATCGGTGTCCAAAATCACAAAGGAAAATACAACAGATTTGACAGCATGAATATTAAAAATCAAACTAAACAAAATGACTTTATTTAGCCAAAAATATCAGAATCAGGGTTAAAACTCACATGACAAATTGTCAGGAGTGAGGGCAGAAAAAGGCAAAATATACAGATAGATGATACAACATCTATAGATATATACAGATGTAGATATAGAGATATATATCAGACACATAGTTAATTAGAGCCCATATACCCACATATTCAAAGAGAAACATGTTTTAAGCAAACTCTTTGAATATAAATGCCCAATAAAAATTTATATATATATATATGTATGTATGTGTGTATATATACATATATATCTACAGAGAGAGAGAGAGAGATTAAGCAGGGGAGAAAGGCAGAGGGAAAAGGAGAGACAGAATCCCAAACTGACTCCATGCTGAGCACAAATCCCAATTCAGGGCTCAATCTCACAACCCTGAGGTGGTTGTGATCAAGAGTCTGAGTCTTAACTGACTTAAACACCCACCCAAGCACCCTCCAATAAAAATTTTTAAGAGAAGAATCAAAATCACTCTTATTCAGAGTCACTCAAAAATAATTAAATCTATTTACTGGTAATGACATTAATTTTAGTAGCTACAATGTTGGAGAAATAAGTATTTTCATATCTTATTGGTGAGAATGTATCAATTAGTAAAATATACCTGGATAACAGTTTCCTAATATGTATCAAGATTTGGATTCTGAATTTTTATCTCTACTCTGCATGATAGTCAAAGAGGCAGAGGTTGGAAGGGCAAGTGTTAGGAGACTAAGAGGATAATTTTCATTTCAAATTTCAATATGTTTACTTATCAAAGATGAATTTAACTTATAGAGAATGGTAATGCTACTTCCAAGGAAGAAGAAACTAACACATTCAATCAATAAGAAAGAATGCTAAAATAAGATTACTCAGTTAAACACAAAACTATTTGTCTACAGCCCAATAAAACCATAATCTCTGGAATTATCTTTTTAGAATTTACCTGCATCTATGTCACATAAAATAACTTCCAACCTATTAATCTTTTGTAATTTCACATTAGAGAGCCTGGGTCCTGGCCATTAGAATATGGTATATTAAAGCTACCTCTCTCTGGAGCATCAGATCTTTCTAAGACAGGTTTGTCAGACAATGGTATCACAAGAAATAGTCTTTCTGATAATTTTATTCAATGGCATAGAAATGATGACATAATCTTGAGCTGAAGATAGTCCCTCCCCCCTTTTTTCCTTATCCTTTCTTCCTTTCTAAAATTTTTGCCTTAAAAGACCAAGTATTTTATTATATAGTTCAATTTTTTTGTGTTAGGAATCTGGAAAGAGCTTAACTGGATAATGTTTTCTGTTTCATGTGGCATTAACTGGGATTATTTGATGGTACTCAGCTGGTAATTGTGCTATTCTCTGAAGGGTTCAAGATAACTGTATTAAGAATTATCCCACATGGATTAGCTGGATCTTTCTTTCTCTCCCCATGTGTCCTTTCCATATATGCTCTCTAGCAGGAGGTATGACAGTCAAATTAGTTATATGGCCCCTCGGGTCTCTCAGAGACCAAGATGGAAGTTGATTGTCCTCTAAGCCTGGCACATCTGCCATACTCTATTGGTCAAAGGAGTTATGGGCCAGTGTAATTTGAAGGGAGAAAAATAGACCCTATGTCTCCATGGAAGGGATATGCATCCATCTTTTAGTTACCACAATATGGTAAATATTAATCATTATATCAATAAGATAAGCTATAGCCTTAAATATTAATCATTATATAAATAAAGTAAGTTATAGCCTATGGACTTAAAATTAATTGTTTCAATAACTGTGAAGCAATTCAGTTCCTGAGTATCAGACATGGTTCTTTTGTCCAAAAGCAAATGCAGTGACTAAAAAGTTATCAAAGTGTTGCTAATGTTTCTTAAATACTGTATTTCATGGAATATCATTTTGGAAATCATATTTTAAATTTCTTTGTAACATTTAAAATATGTAAGCAATTTTAAAAATTGATATTTTTTTCTCTTGTAGAAAGAGAGGGATTTGTTCAGGTCATGTATTTATAATTAAGGATTATAATATGTACAAATATTTAATTATTTTCCCCAATTCTCAGTTTGCCAGTGCTGTGTGAAAATTATGATTAGGGTTTTACAATGCTTGGGAAAGCACTCTATTCCATTACACGTTTGTTTTGAAAGTTACAGTAATCTGGTATTTAACTTCCAGAATTTACTTATATAAAATCTTGCTCAGAACTGCCACTACAGCATTTTTCATAATGTTTATCAGGAAACTCGAAATGGGTATAAAATATGCTGTCAAACACAGAGATAATCTGGCCTTGTGTTGGGGTTCAGAAGGACTGGGAATCATACAAATGAAGTGTCCTGGCCATATTAGAATACAACCACACTCAGGTGGGAGGAATATGTGGCCAAAGTCTTGCATCTCTCTTTTTGAGACTTCATGTGTAGGACGGTAAGAAAGATAAGCACACAAGGGGATGTCAGAATGACAATAGGCAGGATTAGTAGTAATGAAAATACCTGGGACCAACGAAACCATCTCATATATGTTAGGGTTCTCATAAGAGAACTTTAGAACTTGGACCTCACAGAGTAAGAGGTTAATTTCCTTAGCTTTACAGATAGGGAAATGCAAAGTGTAGATGGTATGGGCCAAGGAAGATGGTAATCCTCCAATCCAAGAACCTACTGCCAGTTATTGGAAGACCCGATGACTCACAAAGTGTGGGTACCCTAAAGCAAAATAGCCACACTATGTCATTATAAGCCATAGGTGTGAGAAAGACACACTTGGAGATCCAAGGTCCAAAAAGAAAAGATGTGAGCTTTGTACCCAGTATGTGATGTTTTTCCTTCCAGAGAAAAAGTCAATATCCATTTTAGAAACAGAAGTGGCTATCAGAGCTAAATCAATGATAGCTAAACAAGAGGTATATAGATTTGTGAAGTAAGGAATCTTTCCAAATTAAGAAAATCAGGATAAATGTCCCTGTGAGGGCCATACTGTATATGTAAGGAGAATTATAAAGATGGAAAAGACATTTTCCATTCCGGGTACAACTCCTAAGAGAATACAGTCAGATATCAAAGTTTAATTTTCATTTTTTATGATTCTAGTTATATTTTTACAATCCATGTAGTTACCATTTCTGGTGCTTTTAATTGCTTTGTCCTGGTCCATATTTCCATATGGCATCATTTTCCTTCTGCCTGAATTGCTTTCTTTAATATCTCTTATAATAGGTGTCTTGTGGAAATTAATCTTTCAACTTTTATGTGGGTAAAAGTCTTTATTTTGAAATATGTTTTCAAGAGATTTAGAAATCTAGGTTTAAGTATTTGAAAGATCATCTTTATGGTCTTCTAGTTTGGAATTTTTGCCAAAATACTGTTTTTTCTTTTGTTCCTCTCTCTATAACATGTCTTCTATCTCTAGCTGCTTTTATGAGTTTCTCTTTATTATCGGTTTTGAAAAAATTTATCATGGTCTGTTAGTGAGGGTCTCCAGAGAAACAGAGGGTTTCCAGAGAAGCAGAACTAATAGGATGTATATAAATTGGTATTATGAGAAACTGGCTCAGGTGATTATACAGGATGGTAAATCCCAAGATGTGCAGGGTGATTGAGCAAGCTAGAGACCCAGGAGAGCCAAAGATTTCTGTCCAAAGACCAGTGGAGACTCAGGAAGAGCCAATGTTTCAGTTTGAATTCAAAGGTAGGAAAAAAGTGTTCTAGTTAGAGGCAGTCAGGAAAGAAGAATTCTCTTATTTGGGAATAGAATCAGTCTTTTTTGTTCCATTCGTGACTTCAACTGATTAAATAAGACCCACCTACATTAGGGAGGACCATTTGTTTTCCCCAAATATAATTTAAATATTAATCGCACCTGGGGCACCTGGGTGCCAGTCAGCTAAGCATCTAACTCTTGGTTTCAGTTCAGGTTGAGATCTCAGGGTTGTGAGATTGAACCCCGCATTGGGCTCCATGCTTGGCTCAGAGTCTGCTTGAGATTCTCTCCCCCTCTCCTGCCCCTCCCATTCGAGGTCTTTCTCTAAAATAAATATTTTTTAAAAAAACGTTAATCTCATCCAAAAATACCCTTCTAAAACAACCAAAAATAATGTATGACCAAATATCTGGGCACACCATGGTCTGTCTTGTTGACACATAAAAATTAAACATCACAATATATGTTGGTGTAATTTCTTCATGTTTCTTGTGCTTGAGGTTCATCAAATAGCTAACATTTATGAATTTGTAGCATTTGAATATTTTTGGCCATTTTTCCTCAAATATATTTTGTGCCCACTCCTTCAGAGATTCCAATTAAATGTATAATAGACTACTCAAAGTTGGCCCATAGATTACTGTTGCTTTTTTCATTTTTTAAAATTTTTCTCTGTGTGTTTCATTTTTGACATTTTCTATTGGCATGTCTCTGTACTTACTAATTGCTTATTCTGCAATGTCTATGCCATTAATTCCATTTAGCATATTGTTTATCTCACACAATGGCCTTTTCATTTCTAAAAGTTTAATTGGGTCATTTTTATTATCTTCCATGAGTCTGTTTATTTTTTTCTTTACAGAATATAGTTCTAATAACTGCTTAATATCTTTCTGCTTATTCTAACATTCAACTGAGATCTGAGATAGTTTGGTATTTTTTCACATAATGATTCATATTTTCTTACATACCTGGGAATCTTTGATTGGATGCTAGACATTTTAAGTTTCACCTTGTGCAGGGATAAATATATTTCTATGAACCATTTTGATCTTTCTTCTGGGATGCTTGATACCTTTGAATTTTTCTTTTTAAGGTTAGGCAGGATCTGAGCAGTATTTAGTCTAGAATGAAATATTCTTCACTACTAAGACAAGATGCCTCCGGGAGTTTCTCCAGCAGTCCAGACACTATTCCCAGTCTTGTGTGAGTGCTGAGAACTCTTTAACCTGTTCAGGGTTTTTTTTTTTCCCCTAGGTTTGGGTAGTTTCCTCACAAATATGTACTGATAAATATGCTCAAGTAAAGCCTTTTGTGTTTCTGGGGTTCTCCCTCCACCTCTCTCCATAATACTGTGGCCTAAGAATTTTAGCTGTACCTCTACAGATACTCAAATCAATGAGCTTAGGTTAAGAATCCTAAAGATATATTGCATGGAGCACTGGGTGTTATATATAAACAATGCATCTTGGAACACTTCATCAAAAACTAATGATGTATTTTATGGTGACTAAAATAACACAATTAGAAAAGAAAGAATCTTAAAGATTCTCCTCCTGAATTACTTATTATTGTGCTTTGACCTAGAAATAATTTCTGGGAAGTAACCTGGGGTAATTACCTCATTTCTTTCCCACCCTCAAGGGGGGGGGGAGTTCATCCTCTTTTGTTGACTGACCTCCAGCGTCTTATAAATCTTTGTTTTATATTCTGTCTCTGTCTCTCTCTCTCTCTGTGTGTGTGTGTGTGTGTGTGTGAGAGAGAGAGAGAGAAGGGGATGGAAGAAAGTTAAATCCAGTTCTATTATTCTATTTTGCCTGGAAGCAGAACTAATTTGTAAAATTAATAATAATAATAATAATAATAGGTAGTCTTTTAGAAGAGACAGTCATTGGGATTTTTGCAAGGTTTTTTGGTTTGTTTTGTTTTTAATAAAATAGAGCATCTTATGCTGAAAGTTCCCCCAAAAGGACATTATGGTTATTTTGCTGTGATAATGGAACTAAAAATGAGAAGATACTGCAGAAAATAATATAATGCAGAATAAAAGGGCCTGGCTTAGGTGAGCTTCAGGGTAATTTTACAATTTATGAGTCAGGCTTAAAACAGGATACAATAACTTTATATTCTTTTTGGTAACACACACCATCAAATTAGTAGAATACTCTGGATTGCTGAGAGCCAGACTAGTCTAGCCTTACTTTTTATTACATCCCAAAAAAGAAAGATGCCTGATCCATCTTGCAAATATAGAGGGAAGATGGTGGTCAGTTACTATTATAACAGTATAGACTCTACAGAGAATTTATATCACACAAGTTGTAGTAGAATTATGCTTTCAGGTTTATTTCCTAAAAATTTGAGTATGCACTCCCGTCTTCAACTCAATAGAACTTTTTAGGGAAGTTGTAAAGAGGGAAAATTAGGTCCTATACTTTAGATGCAGAATAAATGCCAAAAACAGTAGTGGAGACAAGAGAAAAACAAAAAAATACAGAAACTTGCTTGAGCAACATTTCAGCCTTGGCACTTATGCAACAATATCAGTATAACTGAATATAGTATACAAATGCAAAGTAAACAATTTTTGTTTGTACTTTTCTGTAGAAGCAAAAGGAGTTCTCATTAAAAATACAGGAAGTTTTGAATTCACTGAATCATCATGAGAACATAGAATAAAGGAGAAGGGTTTTTATCAGTTGACTTAGAGTAAAAACCAAAGGTATTTTAAACAATGCCTTTATATGGACATTAAAACCATATCTTTTACCTAAGAGAAGTTTAGTGAATAATACCTGAACTTTTTGAAGATTACACTAGAAATTGGATAACTAATCACTTTAAATTGTTTGTGATCAAATTAAGTATACAATAATCCTAATCTTTGAAATTACTCTATGATGGTTATTTTTTATTCCAAGTATTATTAAAATTAATATAGTTTGGGAATGTTGTCATGATTCTCCACATATAACTAGTTACATTAGAAGTTTTTAAACTATTAAGGTTTACACTTCTCTCCTTTAATTGCATATGCTATGTCTAAAGAAGGACGCTCATTCTGGCTTAGTGCTATGACAACCCATCCAGTGTTCTTTTTTTTATGATAACAGCAGGTAATTGAGATGGATTTTGTTTTTCTTTATGAACATACAATCTTTTACAGCCTCTAATTGCCTTTAACTCACAAAACATGGAACTTTGATGCCTTTTTGGACTTAAATTCACTCTTGACTACTTGGGAGATATGGAACCTTATAGAAGAAATGACCAATCTCTGTATCCATCTTAATAGCAACCTCATAAAGTTTTTATAAAATTAGATTATGTATCTTTTTCTTCCTTTTTCATTTTAGAAATTATGTTCATGTATCTTTTTTCAAAAATATTCTTACAGCATCTATCTTATGGGCAAACTAGTTAACTAGAGCCTAACCTGCTGGAATATTACCAGAGCCTGACTGACCAGGGGAAAGGGACATAATCAACTCCAGCTGGTTCTAGCATTTCACATAGGAGAAGAGAAATATCCAGCTACATCCCACTCTATCTATCCTACCCCACCTAAGGGGGTGAAAAACAAAGGAGAAGCACTTATGAAGTTCACCGTCCAGAGGCATGGGCTCACTTCAAGTCTTTAAGTCTCTAAGACTTAATCGTAGGGGTGGAGAATGCTTTCCCTACCCCCACACCTTACAGCCATATTACAAAAGGGTTATTTAGAGTAGTTCCTTTTATCCACTACATTATGTCCAAGCTATCAAGAAAAAAATTCCAAGGTATACTAAAAGGGAAGAAAACAATCTAAAGAGATAGAGCAAGTATCAGAACCAGACTCAGATATAGCAGGGAGGTTACAATTATTAGACTAGAAATTTAAAGCAACTATAAGTAATATGCTAAAGGCTCTAATGGATAAAGTAGACAGCATGCAACAACAGATAAACAATATAAGCAGAGAGATGGAAATTTTAAGAACCAAAAAGAAATGTTAGAGATCAAAAACACTGTAACATAAAAAGTGCCTTTGATAGGCTTATAATTAGATTGGATACAGGTGAAGAAAGAATCTCTGATCTTGAGAATATCTCAATAGGAACTGCCAAAACTGAAAAGCAAAGAGAGAGAGAGAGAAAAAAAAGAGACTTAGAAAAAAGGACCAAATCCACAACTGACTACCTAAGGAGTCTGTGACAGCTATGAAAAGTGCACCATACATATCAGAATGACATAAGGAGGAGAAATAGAGAAGCAAAAGAAACATTTAAAACAACAGTGACTGAGAATTTCCCCAAATTAATGTCAGATATTGGACTAAAGGTGGAGGAAGTTCAAAGAATCCAAAGGGGGGGCAAAAAAAGCACCGTGCGCGCACACACACACACACACACACACACACACACACACACACACACAAGACAACTACACCTAGGCATATAATATTCAAAATATGCAATATCAAAGATAAAGAATAAATGCTGGAAGTAGATAAGATATACAACTTACATATATAAGAGCAAAGAATAAATCAAATTTCTCCTCAAAAAACATGCAAAAAGAGAGTAAAGTGAAATACTTAAATATTGAGAGAAAAAAAAAAAACACCAGCTAAGAATTCTGTATGTACCCTGTAAAATTATTCTTCAAATTGAAGAAATACTTTCTCAAACAAAAATTGGAAACATTTATTGTCCATAGATATGTCTTTTAAGAAATGTTACAAGAACTTTTTTAGAAAGGAATAAAATGATATAGATCAGAAACTCAGATCTACATAGAGTAAAGAAGAGTAGCAAAGAAGGAATAAAAAAGCAGAAAATTATTTTTCTTATTCTTAAATAACAGATAACCATTTGTTCAAAAATAATAGTAAAATATATTTGATCATATAGTACTTGAATGTAAGAATATATATAAATATATGTTCAATAAGTGAAATGAATGACAGTAATATAGGGGATAAGAGGGAAGAATTACGATTATTTTGTTATTATAAAATATATGACCAAAGAAGTTATATAGTGTTATTTGAAAGTGGCCTTAGTTTACTTGTAAGTTTATATTGTAAACTCTATGGTAACCACTAAAACAATGTAAAAAAGGTAAAAAGAAATAAAACTGATATGCTAACAAGGGAGAAAAAATTGAATTATATGAAATGCTCAGTTAAAATCACAAAAAGCAGAGAAAGAAAAAAAGACAAAAAATAGAAACAAGAAAAAAGCAACTAATAGAAAAAAAGTAACAAATATGGTAGATATCAATCCAAATACTAATAATTACCTTGAATATCAATGGTCTAAATATACCAATTAAAAGACAATGATCATCAGAGTAGATCAAAAAGCAAGATCCAACCACATATTGTCTATAAGAAACCTACTTTAAATGTAAAGGTACTTATAGGTTAAAAAGTAAATAAATGAAGAAAATATATAATGTTAGCAACTAATCAAAAGAAAGCAAAAGTAACTATATTAAATTCAGACACAGCAGTGTTCAGATGAGAAAAGTTATCAAGGATAAAAAGAGGTGTTACATAATGATTAAGAGGTCAATTACCTAAAAAGATATAAAAATGTTTAATGTGTATGCAGCTAAATGTCAAAATACATGAAGCAAAAATTAATAAAACTACATGGATAAATAAATAAGTTCATTATTATAGCTGAGAACTTCAACAGTCTTCTATCAGAAATGGACAGATCGAACAGGAAGAAAACAGAAAGAATATAGTTGACAAAACAACACCATCAAACAATTAGACATAACTGATGTGTATAGATTACATCATCCAACAGTAGAATCCATCATCCAACACATTATTCTCAAGTTCACGTGGTACATTCACCAAGATAAGACACACTTTCACAAATTTACCCAAAATAATGCATTTAAAATATTAGAAAAATACACAGTGTCTGCTCTCAGGCTACATTGTATTTAAACATGAAATCAGTAACAGAAAGATAGTTGGAAAATTCCAAAGTGCTTAGGAGATTAAACATACTTCTAAATAACAAATGGATCAAAGAAGAAATCTCAAGAGAAAATTAAAAATGCTTTGAGTTAAATAAAAGGGCAAACACAAGTTATCATAATTAATGGAATGCAGCAAATGTAGTGTGTAGATAGAAATTTATAGTATTGAACGTATATATTAGAAAAGAAAGATGTAAAATCAATAATCTAAGTTTACACTTTAGGAAACTTGAAAAAGAAGTGCAAATTAAACCCAAAGTAAACAGAAGACATAATAAAAATTACAGCAAAAGTCAATGAAATTGAAAAAAGAAAATGAATAGAAAGAATCAATGAAACAAAAGCTGTTTTTTTAAAAGTTCAATAAAACTGACAAGCTCCTAGACAGGCTACCCAAGAAAAAAATAAGAGGGTACACGAAAGAGGGGATATCACTACAGATCTCATGGACATTAAAACATAGTAAAGGTATATCATGAACAACTCTACACCCACAGATTTGCTAATCTAAATGAAATGAACCAATTCTTTGAAATACACAATCTACTGAAACTTAGAAGAAACAGACAATTTAAATAGGCCTATATCAATTAAGAAACTGAGTCAAAAATAGTCTTCCAAAATAGAAAGGATTAGGCCAAAAGCAGTTCACTGGTGAATTCAATCATTTCAGAAAGAAGTTATATCAATTCTCTACAATCACTTTGAAAAGAAAGAAGCATAAAAAATACTTTCTAACTCATCTCATAAAGCCAGCATTGCCCTAATACTCCAACCAAAGACCTTACAAGAAAGGAAAACTACTCATAAGTAACCATAAAATATAATAACAGAAAGAAGAGCGAATCTATAGAAAGGAGTGAAGAACATAGGATATTACCCACAAACATAAATGTAAATTTTTTTGTCCCTATCATTTCTTTTAAAGATGACTGTTTAAAGTTATAAGAATAATATTGGTGAGACGGGCTTTGTAATAGACAAAAGTATGATAGCAAAAATGAAGGGTGGTATGGTAAGATAAACTATATATGGTAAGGTAAACTATATATATGGTAAGATAAACTATATGCTAGGCAATAAATCTCCCAAAGTGTCAAAATACTGACATCTTACAGAATATGTCCTCTTACCAGATGAAACTATAAATCAATACCTATAAATTATCTAGAAATGCCTATAAATTATCTAGAAAATCGCCAAATAGTTGGCAATAAAATAATACACTCTCAGTAACCCATGGTACAATAAAAAAATCACAAGTGAATTAAGAATTCTTTTGAAGTAAATGACAATGAAAATAATATTAAAATTTATAGAAGCAAGCAAAGCAGTGGTTAGAGGGAAATATTATAGCTTTAAATACTTGTATTAGGAGAAAAAGCACAATGCAAAATCATTTCTCTATGTCCTTTCAAAAGTCTAGGAAAAAAAACAGTAAATAAAACAGTAAAAAAATTGAAACAATAAAGAACAAATCAAGGAAATAGAAAACAAAATTTGTAAAGGACAAACTAAGTTCTTTAAGAACATTAAAGAAAACATAAATTGATAACATTAGTAGTGATGGAAGAGGGCTATCAACACAGATCCTACAATCACCAAAAGACTTACAGGGGAATATTTTGAAAAACTTGATGCTAATATATTTAATAACTTCAATAAAAAGGACAAATTCCTTCAAAAACACAACTTATTAAAACAATATCAAGAAGAAATACAAATTCTAAATAGCGCCAAATCTATTTTTAAAGACATTTAATGCAAAATAATGCACTTTAACTTCCAGGTCCAAATCATTTTACCAATAACTTTAAATATTTAAGAAAAAATAATTGATTTTATACAATTCCTTATAAACTAGAGAAAGAAGAAACATTCCCAACTCATTCTATAAGGCCAAAATAACTTGATTCTAAAAACTGACAAGGAGAGGCGCCTGGGTAGCACAGTCCTTAAGCATCTGCCGTCAGCTCTGGTCATGATCCCAGGGTCCTGGAATCCAGCCCTGCATCAGGCTCCCTGCTCCATGGAAAGCCTGCTTCTCCCTCTCCCCCTGCTTGTATTCCCTCTCTTGATGTCTCTCTCTCTCTCTGTCAAATAAATAAACAAAACTCTTAAAAAAAACTGACAAGGATATTACACAAAGAGAAAATAATAGGATTTAAAAGAAAAAAGCATCCAACAATTGCAAACTGATTTCTCAACAAAATGTTAGTAAATTAAATTCAACAGAATATTAAAATATTGAATCCAGCAATATGTAGAAGGATTACACATAATTTCCTAATGCAATTGATTGCTGTAATGCAAGGTTAGCTCAACATTTAAAAATCAATGTAACTCACTACCATAACAGAACTAAAGAGAATAGCAAATAGTCATCTCAAATTCAACACCCATTCATGAGAAGAAAATTTAAGAAAACAAGTAACAGAAAGCAACCTCTTCAGCTAGATGAACAACATTTAAAGAAAAAAGAAAACTACAGCTAGCATCATCCTTAATGGCTAAAGACTGAATGCTTTGCCCTTAAAAATTGGATGAAAAAAAATGGAACAAGGCAAAGATACTCCTCATTCTCATAACACGTAAGAAAGAAAAAATAATAAAGAAACATGAAGTCAGGACAGGAAAACATATGTTAAGTTACTCACAAATGAAGTGATTAGCTCTATAAAATATTCTGAGGAACATAAAAAAACAAACATCTAGATTGCACAAACAAATTAAGTAGGGTATCTCATGGACTTCACAATAGCCAATACAATTCTGAAAAAGAAGAAAAAAAATGGAAGTTCTTAAGTTATCTGTTTTCAAGTCTGTAATTACCAAAACTGTGTTGACTATTTAAGGTATTGCAGGTATGAAGTAAAGCATTGGAAATAAAATAGAGAATCAAGGCATAAATCAGTACAGATATGACAAACTGATATTTGGTAAAGGTGCCAAGAAATTTCAATGGTGAAAATATGGTCTTTTCAACAAAAGAACTTTGACTTATCCCTCACACTCTACGTAGAAAGTAACTTGAAATGTAGTATAGAATTAAACATAAAAGCTAAAATTGTAAACCTTATAGAAGAAAACACAGGAAAAAGTCTTTTCAACCTTGTATTATGCAAAGGTTTCTTGAGACACAAAAAGCAAGATGGGATGGGGAAGGAGACAAACCATAAGAGACTCCTAATCTCACAAAACAAACTGAGGGTTACTGGGGGGTGGGAGGGTAGGGATAGGGTGGATGGGTTATGGACATTGGGGAGGGTTTGTGCTTTGGTGAATGCTGTGAAAGATGTAAGCCTGATGATTCACAGACCTGTACCCCTTGGGCAAAGAATAAAAATAAAATTTAAAAATAAATAAATAAATAAATAAATAAATAAATAAAAGCCCTAAAAAAAAAAAAAGTAATAACATGAATTCCACTAAAGTTTAGAATTTCTAAGCTTCCTATGACATCATTGAGGAAAGAGATGAATGGAAAAAAGGCAAGCCAAGGCTACTGGAAAAGATTCGCCACATATGTGTGTGTGTATGTGTATATGTATGTATGTATGTATGTATGCATGTGTGTGTGTGTATATATGAATGACACATGATATACACATAGGTATTGCAAAAATGAGTAAAGGAAAACTTCATTCAAAATGGAGTCAGGAAATCCTGCAGGGGAATCTCTTACTCATGTACCACTTGTCAAGCATACTTTACTGCTCCACCTAAAGAAAGGAAGATTTTGTCCTTGGTCAGAAACAACTCAACCAGTAAGAACTGCTACAACTCACCCAACAGGAAGTCACCACGATAGTGAACTCTCTTAACTTTTTTTTTTCCTCTTTAAAAAAACACTTTACTCTTTTGTTCTCCAGATTTGTCTATCATTTGCCATAATTTACATGTCCTGAATTGCAATTCCTCTGTTATCACCAAAAAACTCATTTGCTAGTAAACTAAGTGGCTATTTTAAGGTTGACAATATATACATGCATACTTATATATAAGTGGTAAAGCAACTATGCAAATAAAGGCCCTTAAAACTTAATGAAGACAGACAACTCAATAAAAAATTCACAAAATATTTGAAGGAAGATATAAAATGGCCATTAATTACATGAAAAGAAGCTCAGAATAGTTAATGACCACAGTAATGCATAGTAGTTTTAATTAAATCTACTATGAGACATCATGAATGGATGCTGTACTTTGTCAAATGCTTTTTCTGCATCTATGGAAATGATCATATGGTTTTTATCCTTTTTCATGCTGATATGATTTATCACATTGATTGATTTGCAAATATAGTACCAGCCTTTCATTTCAGGAATAAATCCCACTTGGTTGTGGTGAATGATTTTTTTTAATGTATTCCTTGATTCAGTTTGTTAATATTTCGTTGAGGATTTTTGCACTATTATAATCCTTTGTATTTCTGTGGTTTCAGTGGTTATTTTCCTCTTTCTGATTTTGTTTATTTGAGTCCTCTCTCTTTTTATTTTTTTTTCTTCTTATGATAAGTCTGGCTAAAGGTTTATCAATTTTGTTGATCTTTTCAAAAAACGTTCCTCTTTTTATTGATGTTTTCTATTATTTTGCTTTGTTTTGTTTCTATTTTGTTTCTGCTCTAATCTTTATTTCTTTCTTCTACTGGTTGGGGATTCTGTTTGTTCTTTTTCTAGCTCCTTTAAGAATAAACTTAAGTTGTTAAGACATTTTTCTTGCTTCCTGAGGTAGGTTTGCATTGCTATAAACTTCTGTCTTTAAATAGCTTCTGCTTCATCCCAAATATTTTGGACCACTGGTTTTTTTTTTTTAATTAATATATAATGTATTATTTGCTTAAGGAGTACAGGTCGGTGAATCATCAATCTTACACAATTCACAGCACCCACCATAGCACATACCCTCCCCAATGTCCATAATCCAGCCACCCTATCCCTCCTCCCCCAACCCCAGCAACCCTCAGTTTGTTTCCTGACATTAAGAGTCTCCTTTGGTTTGTTTTCACTTTCCATGTCTCTTGATTTCCTCTTTGAAAGACAACACCATATGATTTCACTTATATGTAGAATTTAAGAAACAAAACAAAGAGACCTACCAAAAACCATTCTTAACTATGAGGAACAAACTGATGGTTACCAGAGGGGAAGTGGGTGGGGGGGATGGGTGAAGTAGGTGAAGGGGATTAAGAGTACAATTACCATGATGAGTACTGAGTAATGTAGAGAAATGTTCAATCTCTATATTATTGACCTGAAACTAATATAACATTATGTAACTCTACTGGAATTAAAATTTAAAAACATATATGTAATTGAGATATAAAATGTCATAAATATACCACAAATACTCATGGGGAAAAAAAACTAAGATACTAATTCATACTTACTGGAATAACTAGAGTTAAAAAGACTAGCAATGCCAAGTTTAATTAATGATACAGAGAAAGTAAGGCTTTCATACATAACTTGGTGAAAAATTGTACAATCACTTTGGAAAATAGTATGGCAGTTTCTTGTGAAGTTAGTTATACATTTCTTATATAACATAATTCTACTCCTAGATGCTTACTCAAGAGAAATTAAAATTTACATACACAATAAAATTCATAAAAAATTATTCATAGCAATTTTATTCATAATAGTCAAGAACTAGAAAGAGCTCAAATGTCAGTAAATGGAAATACAAATTGTAGAATATCCATACAACAGAATTTACTCAGCAATAATAACGGACAAACTACTGATATATGCAATAACATGGATGAATCTCAAAAACAATTATAATCCCCACCATATACTGATCATATAACAGGGTCTACCAATATGTCAGGTATGTAGCACCAATCTGAAAAATTTTAATCCATCATATATTATCAGGTATTTTTCATCATATCAACTACAAAAGTTTTGTTTACATGGTTACTGCAACACAATCAAAGTCTCTTGGTATATTTTCTCCTGTCTACCTCATAAGTCACATTAATTATTAATTCCTCTTCATATTATGCACCACCCACTTCCTCTTTGACTCTGTTCTCACCCACTGTGCATCTTAGGAAACAGTATGAATTTGGAAATCAAACACTTCCTATTCTGTCCTGTTTCACCAAGTCCAAAGGGAAGCACCCAAATTAGCCAAGATGCTCATTTCCCACCAACGCTGACAAAGGTGTCTGTCACTGAGAGACAGCTCAGCTACCCAGGTGGGAAATATTGCTACAGAGCAGACAGCTGCTCTTGATGCCAGAACAAACAGGTGCAGATTTTATTGAAGCAACAGAAGTGAAATAAATAAAACAAAATAGAATTCCACTTGGAAATGCAGATTTCCCAGAGTAAAAGCAGGGAAGTGGACTTCCAGAGTAAATAACAAAGTGCCTTTTCCTGATCCAGCTCAAATTCATGACACCTGTTCTTCATGATATTCTATGGTCTTAAGAACTCTTAGGGTTAACCTCAGTCCTGTAATAGTTTCATTGACATGTGGCTCTCTTCTGAGAACAGAAATGTGCTTAAACAGAAAGAGGTAATGTTAAAACATATTGTTTTGGAATAGAGAGATGATATGATAAACTCAGAAAAAAATGCCCACAGCATTTTACAGTATCTCTTATTTAGTGAGAAAATCTTTATCTTTACTCCTTTAATCTAGACTTGGCATTGGGACTTGCTTTAGCTAGTGAAACATTAGCAAGAGTGATGCAAAAAAAAGCTTGAAAAGTGCTTGTACATACGTACTTACTTTTTTTGGAACCTAGTTGCCATGTGAAAAAGGTTGAGTTAGCCTACTAAATGCATGTAGCATATTTACCCCAGCATATAGCCAGACATGGATAAGGCTATCCAGGATCAATCAAATCTCTATGATTCACAAGCTAATTGCAGTGGATTGAGTGAACCCAGGCAAGATAAATAGAATAGCTCAACTGAGCCCAGTCCAAATTGTTTACTCACTGAGCAAGGAACTAATAAATTATATTTGTTGTGTTTGTTACGCAGTAACATTTGACTGATACAGATGGTATAGCCAGCTCAAAGCTTCAAAGAGATTAAAGTGAGAAGGACCATGTTCTACTGAGTTCTGAGTCATCCTGCAGATTATATTTCTTGCCAGAGCAGTGACCTGATTCCTCGTGACATTCAGCCTTATTCTAACTCCATAAGGTTGATGAAAAAAGGAGTCTGTAATACTGTCTAATATCATGCACCATAAGAAAGAAAATGCATGTTGAATTTTCTTCAGGTTTCAGTTTATGTTGGCATGCTGTGTACACATCCCCAGATTGGATCTCAAAGCAGGCATTTGAGAAGAGTAAATCTGTAAATAACGGAATTCAAAGAGATCTAGGTAACTTTCATGCAGCATCCCTAGAACCCACCCTCATTTTATTATAACTAAAAACAATGGCATATTCTTGCCAAAGAACTCATTTAAAAACCAGGTAGAGAAATCTGCCAATGGTGGGGAGAGCCTATATAAGATAGAAAATTCTAGACAGTAGGGAAAGAAAATTGAGGCCATAACCAAGTCAGGTGCTCCAGAACAGTGCCACTGAGTCTCTAAATTTCTCAACTAACTTGAGATCTTGTTAAACTGCAGATTCAGTGTACCTGGGTCTGTTCTAAGAGTTTGCAGTTCTAACATGCTTCTAGGGAATGTCATTTCCTGTTGTTCCATACATTATAGTTGGTGTAGCAGAACACTAGGATCTCTCCTGGCCTTTGAGCAGCTTACACGACTTTGACAAAATTCGTAACTAAGTAATTAGACTTTCGGGCGCCTGGGTGGCTCAGTGGGTTAAAGCCTCTGCCTTCGGCTCAGGTTATGATCCCAGGGTCCTGGGATCAAGCCCCTCATTGGGCTCCCTGCTCAGCGGAGAGCCTGCTTCCTCCTCTCTCTCTGCCTACCTCTTTGCCTACTTGTGATCTGATCTCTGTGTGTGTGTCAAATAAATAAATAAATAAACAAACAAACAAACATTCATCATTGGATATTGAAGGTAATATTTTATTGGAAAAATATACTTAGGTGTAAAAACCCCACAAAATAAAAGACTCAGTGAGAGTTCCTGATTTCATTATTCTATAAGTAACTTCGGAATAAGCATTTTGTTATGCCAGGGCTTATTTCTGTTAAAATCTAATTTTTGATGCTATTTTTCTGGAAATGTTAATAACTTGATGAAATGATACCTGTGTAACATGGACAGAGGTTTTTGTTTTATTTTTACTTTAATTGTACCGTAAGCATGTTTTCCTCCTTAAGATTTATTAGACAGAGATTGGTATTTTGGGAGAAAAATACTTCTGGTGTTTAAATGTGAATTTTACCTGCACATCTAACACCTCTGGAAATACCTCATGCCAAAGTTTATCATTTTATGGCCAACAGACATATGAGAAGGTTCTCAACATCACTCAGCATCAGGGAATTACAAATCAAAACCACAGTGAGATACCACCTCACACCAGTCAGAATGGCTAAAATTAACAAGTCAGGCCTACACTGTTGGTGGCAATGAAAGCTGGTGCAGCCACTCACAGGTACTTCTTAGCACATAAGTTTTTTTTTTTTTTTTGCCAACATATTGGAAAATAGTATGGAGTTTCCTCAAAAAGTTGAAGATAGAGCTACCCTACGACCCAGCAATTGCACTACTGGGTATTTACCCTAAAGATACAAATGTAGTGATCTGCAGGGACACATGCACCCGAATGTTTATAGCAAACTATGGAAAAAGCTTAGATGTCCATCAACAGATGAATGGATAAAGAAGATGTGGTGTATATATATACAATGGAATACTATGCAGCCATCAAAAGAAATGAAATCTTGCCATTAGCAATGACATGGATGGAACTAGAGGGTACTATGCTAAGTGAAATAAGTCAATCAGAGAAAGACAATTATCATATGATCTCTCTGATAGGAGGAATTTGAGGGGCATGTTGGGACCTTATGGGGGGTAAGGAGGAAAAAAATGAAACAAGATGGGATGGGGAAGGAGACAAACCATAAGAGACTCCTAATCTCACAAAACAAACTGAGGGTTACTGGGGGGGTGTTAGGGTAGGGATAGCGTGGCTGGGTTATGGACAATGGGGATGGTTTGTGCTATGGTGAGTGCTGTGAAAAGTGTAAGCGTGATGATTCAGAGACCTGTACCCCTGGGGCAAATAATTAAAAAAAAAAAGTTTATCATTTTAAAATCTGTAATACATATTTTTTTCTACTTTACTAACACCTGCTTAATTTGGGATAAATAATTTGTTAAATTTAAACACACAGTTTCTATTATGTTTCAACTACTTTATCCAGAGGTTATTAAAATAGAAATATTTGATTGTTATTGGTCTCCCATTTTTTTCTTGGAGGCTTCCTAAAGGAGCCCAATAATTTCCTAAAATATTACTATTAAAAAAAAAATCCTTGCCTATGTGCTAAGAAGTACCATAGAAAAGAAGACCCATTCATAGACTTCAAATATGTGAAAATAGACATTATGTGTTAAACTTTCCACGGCCTGTGAGATCATGAACAGCTTATCTTAGCCTTTCTTAAACTTGAATTTTCTCATTTGTAAAAAGGGATAACATCTTCTACATAACTCGATAAACAGTAATTGGTCTTTTAAAAAGAATTTAGTTGTCTCCTCACTTTTCAACATTACGTCACCTGTGGCAACAGAGAATGAATCAACTTCCTATTCTGCAGGACAGCATTTCAAGTATTCATTCATTCATTTACTTATTCATTTGAAAATATCCACAGAACACTTAGTTCTAGGTAATTTACCATGTATACAGGCTAAATATATGAATAGGTATAATTTGTTTTTTAATTTGAAATTAGATGGCGATGTAGATGTATAAAGAAAAAACTCCGGGCGCCTGGGTGGCTCAGTGGGTTAGAGCCGCTGCCTTCGGCTCAGGTCATGATCCCAGGGTCCTGGGATGGAGGCCCGCATCGGGCTCTCTGCTCAGCAGGAAGCCTGCTTCCTCCTCTCTCCTCTCTCTCTGTCTGCCTCTCTGCCTACTTGTAATCTCTCTGTGTGTGTCAAATGAATAAATAAAATC
This sequence comes from Ailurus styani, assembly GCA_002007465.1. NCBI lineage: Eukaryota > Metazoa > Chordata > Mammalia > Carnivora > Ailuridae > Ailurus > Ailurus styani. The sequence goes on along the minus strand of LNAC01000371.1, from coordinate 496,270 downwards.
TTTAAAAAAAAAAAGAAAAAAATATAACAGTACTATCGGGTTCAAGCTGCTATGAGAAAATACTATAGACTGGGTACCTTAAACAGCAAACATTTATTTTTCCATTCTTAGGTTGGGAAATCCAAGATTAAGATGTTGGCAAATTCAGTATCTGGAGAAAACCTTCCTTCTGGTTTTCAGATGGTTGTCTTCTTCCTCCATCTTCACATGGTTTCTTCCTCTTTTGGTAAGAGCACAAATTTCATCATAGGACTCCACACTCATGACCTCGTCTAAAACTCATTTCCTCCCAAGGACTTCATCTCTAAACACCATTACACTGGGGATTGTGTCTTCAATATACAAACACCAAGGAGACAGAAACGTGTCTATGGCAAAATTTAAATGCAATAGTAAAGTTATGTGTCAGGTATATCAGAGCACAAGAGAAATATATTCCAGACTAGAGACAGGAGGAAAAGGCTATGATAGTTAATTTTTTTGTGTCAACTTGCCTTGGATCAGGGATGTCCAGAGAGCTGGTAAAACATTATTTTTGGGTGTATCTGTGAAGGTATTTCTGGAAGGTATTAACACTTAATCTATAGACTAAGAAAAGAAGATCACATTCATCAATATGGATGAGCATCATCCATTTTGTTAAGGGCATGAAGAGAATAAAAAGACAAAAGAGCGAATTCTTCTTTGCCTGAGCTGAGACATCCATCTTCTCCTGTCCTTGTACATCAGTGCTCAGGTTCTCTGGTATTCAGACTCGGGTTGGGACTCACACCATTGGCTGCCTGTTTTTTGCCTTTGGGTTTGGACTTGGAACTGACATTCCTGGGCCTCCAACTTGCAGATGGCAGATAGTTCTCAACATCCATAATCACAAGAGTCAGTCCCTCTTAGTAAATCTCTTTCTATATATCTGTATGTATCCCAGTGGTTCTGTTCTCTGGGAAACCCTGATTTAAAAAAAAGTCACTCCTAGCAGAAAATCAGAAAAAGAGCCATATTATTTTCTACACTTAGGGCATTACATTCTGCGCTTATTACACTAGATTTAATTTAGCCTCCAGATTATAAAATGGAAGAAAGATATCACCATCCTTAGTTTACAGATAAGGAAGCTGAGATTTCATAAGTAAGTGAATATTATCATATGACCAGTAGGACCAGGATCTGAAATCAGACTCTTTAAAGTCCAAATACTAGTCTAATCCAATATACTTCAAGTGCAAGACACAAATTTCTCTAGGTTATGTGCAAAGAAATATAAGTAGTTGTATATTTCTGGAATATAAAGATAAGTCAGAGACCCAACATGAGAGCACCCAAACATATAAAACAATAACAAACATAAAGGAACTAATTGATAATAATACATTAATAGAAGGGGACTTTAACATCCCACTTACATCAATGGACAGATCATCTAAGCAGAAAATACAAGGAAATAATGGCTTTGAATGGCACGCTGGACCAGAAGGACCTAACACATATGTTCAGAATATTATATCCTAAAACAGCAGAATACACATTCTTTTCAACTACACATGAAATATTCTCCAAAGTAGATTACATGTTAGGTCACAAAACAGGCTTTAGCAAATACAAAAAGACTGAAGCTCTACTATGCAATTTTTCTGACCACAACACTTTGAAACTAGAAGTTAAACACAAGAAAAAATCTGGAAAGACCAGAAATACATGGAGCTTAAATAACATGCCATTAAACAATGAGTGAATCAACAATGAAATCAAAGAAGACATTTAAAAAATATATGGAGGCAAATGAAAATGAAAGCACAATGGTCTAAAGCCTTGGATCTAAATGGTCCTAAGAGCAAAGTATATAGCAATACAGGCCTACCTCAAGAAGCAAGGAAAAATCTCAGATAAACAACATGACCTTCCACCTAAAGAAGACAGAAAAAGAACAACAAAGCCTAAAGCCTGTGGAAGGAAGGACATAATAAAGATTAGAGTGGAAATAAATGACACAAAAACTAAGAAAACAGTAGGACAGAACAATGAAACCAGGAGCTGGTTCTTTGAAAAAATAAATAAAATTGACAAACCTCTAGCTAGAATTATCAAAAAGAAGAGAAATGATCCAAATAAATAAAATAACAAGTGATAGAAGATACATAACAACCAACACCACAGAAATATAAAAAAAATTATAAGAGGATATTATGAAAAACTAAATGTCAACCAATTGGGCAACATAGAAGAAATGGATAAATTCACAGAATATGGAAATTACCAAAATGAAACAGGAAAGAATAGAAAATTGAACAGACTGATAACCAGCAAAAAATTAAATCAGTAATTTAAAAACCCTCAACAAATAAAAGTCAGGACCAGAAGTCTTCACAGAATTCTACAAAATATTTAAGGAAGAATCAACACCTATTCTCCTCAAACTATTCCAAAAGACAGAAAAAGGAGAAAAACTTCTAAATTCATTGTATGAACCCAGCATTACCCTGATATCAAAACCAGATAATGACACTACAAAAAAAGAAAACTAAATCCAACATCCCTGAAGAACATAAATGCAAAAATCCTCAATAAAATACTAGCAAACCAAATTCAACAATATATTTTAAAAAATACAAAAAAAAAAAAACCCACCACCAAAACAACAACAAAAACAACAACAACAAAACACTCCATATTCACCAAGATTGAGTGGGATTTATTCCTGGAATACAAGGGTGGTTTAATATTCACAAATCAATCAACGTCATACATCACATCAATAAGAGAAATGATAAAAAACATGAGGATTTCAGTAGATGCAGAAAAACCACTTGACAAAGTACATCATCTACTCACAATAAAACCTTCAACAAAGTAGGTTTAGAGAGAACATACCTCAACATAAATAAAGGCCATATATGAAAAACCCACAGCCAACATCATACTCAACAGGGAAAAACTGAGCTCTTTTCCTCTACACAGTCAGGAACAAGACGTGGATGTCCACTCTCATTACTTTTGTTCAACCTACTACTGAAAGTCCTAGCCACGGCATTCAGACAAGAAATAAAAGGCATCTGAATTAGCAAGGAAGAATTTAAAGTTTCACTATTTATAGATGACATGATACTATATATAGGAAACCCAAAATACTACAGCAAAAAACTGCTAGAACTAAAAAAAAAAAAAAAAAAAAAAAAAAAAAAAAAAAAAAAAAAAAAAAAAAAAAAAAAAAAAAAAGCTGCTAGAACTGATAAATGAATTCAGTACGGTCGCAGGATACAAAATTAACATAAGGATATTTGTTGCATTTCTATGCACCAATAATGACGCAAAAGAAAAAAATTAAAGAATCAATCCCATTTACAACTGCACCAAAAACCATATGATACCTAGGAAAAAACTTAGTCAAAAGGGGTGAAAGACCTGTACTCTGAAACCGATAAAACATTGATGAAAGAAATTGAAGATGACACAAAGAAATAGAAAGACATTCCATGCTCATGGATCAAAAGAAAAATACTGTTAAAATGTCTATACTACCCAAAACAATCTACACATTTAATGCAATCTCTACCAAAATATCAAAAGCATTTTCACAGAGCTCAAACAAATAATCCTAAAATTTGTATGGAACTGTTGGGCCCTCGGGTCCCAGGAACTGAGCAAGCCACAAGATGGCGGCTGACCCACCATCTTACTGCCCCACCCTGGGAGTTTCTTGGGGGACCTCCCGCCCTCATCAGCTTCCGCATCTGAAAAGACCACCAAAACAAGAACTTAGGTGGGAAACCGAGGGCTAAACTCCACCCAATCTCCTACCAATTATGGCCATGTTCCCCGTTCCACGCCAATCCAATAAAAACCCGTGCACATCCTCTCTGGGCGCGACTTCCCCGACTCCCTTCTGCAGGAGACGGGGAACCTTGCCCAAGTCGCCTCTATTAAAGCCCCGCTTATGCCTGTTCCGTCTGGTGTTGCTTAATCTGCTGTTACTGGGAGGGCTACCAGGAAACTTTACAGGAACCACAAAAGATCCCAAATAGCCAAAGCAACCTCGAAAAAGAAAAAAACAAAGCAGGAAGAAACATAATCCTGGACTTCAAGTTATACCATGAAACTGTTGTGATCAAAACAGTATGATACTGGGACAAAAAGAGACACAGAGATCAATGGAACAGAAAAGAAAACCCAGAAATGGACCCATAAGTATGTTGTCAACTGATCTTTGAGAAAGCAGGAAAGAACATTCAGTGGAAAAACTGACAGTCTCTTCTACAAATGGTGTTATGAAAACTGGACAGCAACATGCAAAATAATGAAACTGGATGACTTTCTTATATCATACAGAAAAATACATTCACAATGGATGAAAGACCTAAATGTGAGACCTAAAATTATAAAAATCCTAAAAGAGAATACAGGCAGTAACTTCTTTGACATTAACCATAGCAACTTCTCCCTAGATATGTCTCCTGAGGCAAGGGAAACAAATGTAAAATAAACTATTGGAACTATGTCAGAATAAAAAGTGTCTGCTCAGTGAAGGAAACAATCAACAAAACCAAAGGCAACCTATGGAATGGGAGAAGATATTTGCAAATGACATATCTGATAAATGGTTAGTATCCAAAGTATATAAAGAACTTATAAAACTTAACACTTAAAAAACCCACAAATAATACAGTTAAAAATGAGTGGAAGACATGAATAGACATTTTTCTAAAGACATACAAATGGCCAACAAACACGTGAAAAGATGATCATTACTAATCATCAGGGAAATGTAAATAAAAGCTACAATGAGCTATCACTTCACTCCAGTCAGAATGTCTAAAATCAACAACATAAGAAACAACAGGTATTGGCAAAGATGTGGGGAAAAGGGAACCCTCTTACACTATTGGTGGGAAGACAAACTAGTGCAGCCATTCCAGAAAACAGTATGGCGATTCCTCAAAAAGTTAAAAACAGAACTACCCAGGGCGCCTGGGTGGCTCAGTCAGTTAAGCGTCTGCCTTCAGCTAAGGTTGATCCCAGACTCCTGGGAACAAGCCTGCATCAGGCTCCGTGCTCAGCGGGAAGCCTGCTTCTTCCTCTCCCACTCCCCATGCTTGTGTTCCCTCTCTCACTCTCTGTCAAATAAATAAATCAAGTTATAAAAAAAAAAAAATAGAACTACCCTAAAATCCAGCAATGGCACTAGTAGGTACTTGCCCAAAGAATATGAAACTACTAATTAAAGGGCATACATGTAATGTACCCTGATGCTTATAGCAGCATTATCTACAATAACCAAACTGTGGAAACAGCCCAAGTGTATATAGACTGAAAGTGGATATGGAAGATAAGAAATATTCCTTTTTTTTTAATTATTATTTTATTTTTTCAGTGATCCAAAATTCATTGTTTATGCACCACACCCAGTGCTCCATGCAATAAAAAAAGAATGAATCTTGCCATTTGCAACAACATAGATGGAGCTACTAGTATTATGCTAAGCAAAGCAAGTCAGAGAAAGACAAATACCATGTGATTTCACTCATATGTGGAATTTAAGAAACAAAAGAAATGAGCAAAGGGCAAAAAAGGGAGAGACAAACCAAGAACCAGACTCTTAACTATAGATAACAACCTGATGGTTACCAGAGGGGAGGTGGATTGTGGGGGGGAATGGGTGACACAGGTGATGGGGATTAAGGAGTATACTTGTGATGAGCACTGGGTGATGAATGAAATCTTCAACCACTATATAATACACCTGAAGTTAATATTACACTACATATTATCTGGAATTTAAATAAAGCCTGAAAAAATATATAGGAGTCAGAAAGTAGTGAAAGCTAAATCCAGAGACCTAAGCAATTGCTGCATGATGGAGGACACTGGTGTCACATTAAGGAGGTTAAAATTTGTCCTTGCAGAAATGAAGGCCCTTGAAGGATGATATCCAAGAGGAAAATGAGGACAGATCTATATATTAGGCTGATTCCTTTGGCAACCAGAGAGATAATGCCTTTGAGAAGCAAAAAACTAGAACTAAGTATATCTGTTTGGAAACTTCAGCAATATTCAAAGGGAGTGATTATGAGAGCAGAAGGATTAAAGAAGGATGGAAGAAAATGATACGAGAAGTGTATGTGATATGATGTTGGGAAATCTTAATGCTAGGATGGAAGAATGATGAAAATGGAGGAGAAAGGGGGACTAATGCCATCCCACTTTGTAGTCCCATTGATTAGGTAGATGGCCATTGCCATCAATAAGATAAAGAGAGCAACAGGATCAAGAGTTCAATTTTGGATATATTGAGTTTGAACCGAGATGATGTCTAGCAGGCATTCATCAGGGTCAGAAACCACACCTCTCTATGCTTTCTTACAGTTGCTGTCTTTCCCAGTGTAAATGCATAGTGATCATGGTCATCTTTCCTAAAGTATACCAATCACAGAATAATAAAGGAAAGTATCAACAGAAAAAGCATCAACCATACAGAAATTTAAAAAGCGCATGTCCTGTATGTCAACGTATGCACATTTTCTTATTCCCAACTTTCTGTACCACCTCTCTTCTCCATTCTTTCAGGAATTACTGACAAATTTCCTCTATGTCTTCAGCTAGTTCTTACAAGATCCTGGTCCTAGAACAGTTCATCAGCGTACTTGATGTTATCTTAACATCCCCTCATCTTAAGTTTCATTCAGCCCTTAATGAAATATTTCTATGACAGAGTAAGAACTTTTGTGTTCCGCTTTTTCTCATTTTTCAATACTGTTCCATCTTCCCACAAGCAATACTCCTAATCTATGTTTGTTCCTCTGTTCAGTTAAAACAGGGGTTCAAAATACCTTATTTGTATACTAATAAAAATGTAAAATTCTTCTACCTTTTGCCATCTAGACACTTTTTATTCAAGCTTCTCATATTTTAAAATTATATTTAACTCCTTCCAACTTTGGGTTATATATTTTTCAAAAGATCTTATTTTCCTTTGCATTAGACTGTATACTGATATTAATAAGTCAATTTTATCAAACTTCTAAGTACAGCTGAACCCCATTCCCTTTTTGTGATTCCTCTCATTGGAACATACTTAAGCTTTTATTCTTTATATTTTCACACTATATTTTTAGGAAGATGGTAATGTCTTTTTCAATGATTAAACAATTTCTTCTTTGCTATGTTTCTCCAAAATAACATGAATTTTCCTATTAAGAGCTGCATCACATCTACATTTCTATTCATTTTATCCTTGGTTGTAACAATTACCTCAAAACAGCTATTTTCTCAATGTTATTATTTTTCAGAAGAAGGTAAGCATTTATAAAATTCTGTTTTTAGTAGAATGATACATACAACATATGCTTAAATCCTTCATTCCTACTATCCCTTACTTCTGTGATTCTCTCTTTGCAATCCTTACTAGAAAAGCCTTGAGCTTATTACCCATCTGATCAAGCAGCCTATAAATCACTTCCTTAACAATGCCACCTTTGTGTCATTCTTTTCGTCCTGTTTCCTGTGTGTCTATCAGCCATATGACTCTTAGGTGCTCAGAATTCCAAACAGGATTATGACAAAATTACTTGAATTTTTGGCCATGATCTGTCTCTCATTTAATCTCTTTAGTAACATCTATTTTTGATGGTTTTCTGATTTTCTGAACCACTCTAGAAAATCTCCACTTGAAGAAAAAAAAAATCCTGTGCATTGATTTGTAGTTATTCATAATTATTTCAGTCATTCATGGGGAATCATAATGCCTTTATTGTATCTATTACTGGCTTCCTTAATATGTCTTTTCTTTCTTAATTTCTTACTTCTCTCCACTCTGAACCTTTTTTTTTTTATATAAAGATTTTATTTATTCATTTGACACAGAGAGAGAGATCACAAGTAGGCAGAGAGGCAGGCAGAGAGAGGAGAGAGGAGGAAGCAGGCTCCCTGCTGAGCAGAGAGCCCGATGTGGGCCTCGATCCCAGGACCCTGGGATCATGACCTGAGCTGAAGGCAGCGGCTTTAACCCATTGAGCCACCCAGGCGCCCGCACTCTGAACCTTTTATCCAATCTGTAAGACCTCACATTGATAACCTGTTCTTGAACATGTTAAATTCACTATAAACATTCATACCAGGGCGCCTGGGTGGCTCAGTGGGTTAAAGCCTCTGCCTTCGGCTCAGGTCATGATCTCAGGGTCCTGGGATCGAGGCCCGCATCGGACTTTCTGCTTGTCAGGGAGCCAGCTTCCTCTTCTCTCTCTCTCTGTCTGCCTCTCTGCCTACTTGTAATCTCTCTCTCTGTCAAATAAATAAATAAAAATCTTAAAAAAAAATTCATACCAGTGATGTGCACATAGCCCATATCGCCTTGTATTTTATTTGTTTATCTTATGTCTCCTACTGAGCCAAATTTCTAAGGGGGAATACATCTAGTTTTTGCTTGAGTCCCTTTAACAGTACCAACTACATATTCCTGGACCTTTGTAATTATAAACCAAATGAATAAATAAATCTGCCACAAGAAACCTAACTTTTCCTGCCCAACTATCAAACTGATTGTATTAGAAATGAAAAAATGAGCAGTTCACTTTATAGTGATCACTTACTTATTCACATGCACTAAATCCAGAAAATAGCAATCAGAACAATTGATTAATAGAATTGAACTGGACTCTATTACTGTGCTTTAAAGTAAAATAATAAGCATAAACTTAGATTGTTTCCTGTATTGAACGTCAACACAAATCCAGACAGACGTAATCATGTTAACATCTTCAACATATCAACAGTCAGATACAGAGAACTAACTGCTTGAGTCACTTCAGTCAATACTTAAATAGGAAACTGACTCCTTAAAATGTATTCCTTCAATCTTCTATTTGCATAATTAAAGCTATGGAAGCAGCTCATTTGCACAGTTTGTTTTCCCAAGATAAGTAGTTACCATGACAATGGTTATTGTTTGAGGATGATCAGGATATTAGTATGAGTATTATTCAGTGCAGAATTATCAGAGAATGATCCTACTCAATTAAGTCAGTGCATTTAAAAAATATATAACCATTCTGAGCTTTTCTTAAATGATATTTTTAAAATTACATTTTAGGAAAGATAGTCTTTTTTTTCTCCAAAAAGCACAGGACTACTAATTTATTCAAATGTCACAAAACACCAGCTTAGATCAGGTGCTGCACAAGCTCTGTTCCCTATAGAAAGACAATGTCTTCTGTTCATGATAATTACCTGCCATGACAGTGCCACAAAAAGAACACTTCAACAGAAACTGCATCACCAAGAATAATTCAGGTTTAGAATTATGATAATAGGATTAGGAATGTGTTTCTTTTTTGCATAAATAATTCAATTGTATACAACGAAGTATATAGTATGTAGCAGGTAACAGGACTAAAAACAGCATCAACAACAACCTAGGGGTTTCCAAACTTTATTTTGATAGTATACCTCTTTGCTACTTTGAGTATGTTATATAGGGCTGGACCTGAGACATTTTCCCTCTGAAATGAGAAAAATAATTCTTAACCTGTTCCACAGATATTTGTGCTACCTACAACATATGCTTAAAATTGCCAATAACCACATCTTCCCTCACATTTATGTCACTCATTATATTTTCTCTTATCAATGGACAAAGCTACCATATATGGTTACTTAAGATGTCTACTTAAAATTACCAAATGAAATATACACATAAAAACAATGTGGTATCATCCCTTGGCTACCACTGTACCACTGAGGTTTGTTATCAATTATATGAGATCTTTATTTACTGGGATAGAAAATTTTGTCAAAATGAAAAAGAATATTGAATTCTAACTTATTTGCTCTTTGAAATGGTTAAAATTTCCAGAAAACATTTTTCTAATATTTCTTGAGTGGTTTGCATTATTTCTAAATTTCAAAAATAGCTGGCTATCTAGTTGCATTCTTTTTGAATTACTTATACTTTTTGACTATAAATAATTTAAAACAAAAGAGGAAAATTTGAATCGTTACTTTCAGATTATAAATATATGTAGTTCTGATACAAAAATAAAAAAAATGTCAACCAACTTTTAAAAGTAAAATTTTTTTTTCAAGAAACTTCCTATTTTGTGGTAGATTTTACTGTTCTCTGCCCCACCTCATATCATCCCAAATGGACTGGCTATTCCTCTTCCTATAGTAAGGGACATTTTGGTTGCAAAATCAGAGCCTTTGTTCCACTTTTAACTGCTTAGAATTGAATGGCTTGCTATGACTTTCACATCATCCATTCTAAAGAAACTTAAAGCCCTAGTTAAAAAATAATTTTCCTTTTTAAAACTGAGATACCACCTTTGCCTCAAAATAGAAACAAGTTTTTTTTTTAATGGTAGTATTCAAGTCTAAAAAAATTGCATAAGAAAGATCAGTCCATACATTTCCAATAGAAATAAAGCTTGCTCATTTTTAAAAAGTAATTGGAAAATGGACATCAAGAGTCTTTAAAATATTTTTTTGCCTAGTAATTCCATATTTAAGAATCTCTGTCCCATACTTAAGAATTCCATTATTAAGAATTTCTTACATTGCTCTTAAGGAAATAACCCTGAAATACAAGGAATGACTGCTACACAAAGACATTCTAACATTATCAATATATTAGCAAGACCTAAAAGTCTTTCGTTATTATATTTTAATAATTGACTATGTTGAGTTCATGTATCAGGACACTTTCCATGCAACAGAAAACCCAACTCAAACTTACTTAAACAACAACAATGAAAATACATACACGAACAAAAGAAATCTATCCATTCAATGGCTAAAATCATTAGGGATATAACAGGAAGACCTAGAAGTACTAGGGAACAAAAACAACCTCTCTGTTCAGCTTCATCCAAGTGACTTGTTTCCTTGAAGTGTCAACAGGGCTGCTATTAGCACTAGAAATATGTCCTTCAAGTCCAGCATAAGAAATGAAAGGATCTCTTGTGGCTTATATATGGGGTCTGGAATTTATTCTTAATACGCCATATTGTTTCAGGGAAGCATTCCTGAAGCAATCTCAGTGGCTAGCAAAATTACCCTAACTGCCCAAACTTTGGTCATGTTCCTCCTGAATGAATTACTATGACAAGAGAGAGACTGTCATTTTTGTGTGATTTTGGGGTTCTCAAAGCTCCATGACATTGGGAAAACATACTAACCTCACAGGAACTAGTTTCCCATCTATCTAATGAGAAGTTTGGACCAGAGATAATATGGATCATTTTGAAAGCCTTCTAACCATATCTATGATATTATCATGTTGGCTATGGACGGACTTGTGACCTGACAACATTTCCTGGGCAGGAATAAGCATTTCAGGATAAACTATAGACCTGAAGCCTGTGCTCTTTTACCAGCAATTCTTGCAAAAATATCACAGTTAAATTGAAAGAATTGTGCCAAGAACAAGAACTGAGTTTTTAAAAATATTGTAAAATACTGACTTAATCAGATTGGACCATACCATTTTTGGTGCAAGCACAATGGGGAAACCTATCAAAGCCTAAAACAGATCCAATCTATGGATGTCATTATCTTGTAGTGTTATTCTTCAGGTTTGTGTAAATGGCACAATTTGTAATGCAAATAGCTTTTTAGCTGGATGTTATATTACAATCATATCAGTTCAGATTTCCATACTTTGCCATGTAATTTGGAAGCTGAATTTTTAGAAGACATCCAGTCCAAGAGATTTCTCTGCTCCTCTTCACTCTATTCTGCTTCTTAAATAGGAAATGTTAAAGCTAAGATACATTGTTAAGGTCCTATCCTTTGGATACACAAGAATGAATGAGCTCTTGTACTAATGTGAAAGCTTTATCCTAAGAAATATTTAAAAACTATTTTCAGTGTTCCTTATTATTTGTGTTCACCAAGTCTCAAATTTCTATGAAATGGGGGTACAGGGGTAAAGTGGGAGACAGTGAAGCAACGAGTAAGAAAAATTTAATTTAATTTTCCCTATTCTGAAACTCGCTTGATAGTTTAATTTTTTGGTGCATAGTGTACTGTGTGTGAAATGGTACAGTTGGCACCTTTATTCCCTTTTTTAAGATTATGTGATGTTTTATATAGTTATGTATCATGATTTACCAAAAGTGGAGTCAGAGATATAAAAGGAAAATGTCTGAAGTGAAAAATTACAGCCAGTATCAAATCTACGGGGGCCCTATTTTTAGGAATGAGGGTTTCTTCACAGGCTTTTGGATGACAAATGACTCATCACACGTATACTACATATTTGGCAAATCTTTCTAGAAACTGTATGGATAATTAGAAACCCTTATTAAAAAGTCACTGTAGTTTATAAAATATTTAAAATAATTACATATGATTATGAAATTACTTCATAAAGCACAGAGCAAAATCATAAAGTTCCTGCATGAGTCACTCAAGCCTAGACCCAGTTTTTTTTTTTTAGGCAAATGATTCTTATTCACTGATTATAAGTTTTGATTAAGTTGGATGAATAAAGAATGCCTTGTTAGTCTATTGGTTTTGCCAAAGACAGTTTTTTTTTTTCCCCTGGCATGAAAATAAGACTAGACAGAAAAGTATACAAATTTCATTCTACTGATGAGAAACATGACTAGCAGGGAAATTTATCACTTAGGAGAAGATTTTGGTGCAATATTTATAGGAAATTTTATACTTCTCTAGGGATATATGCTTTTTGCCTGCATTTAATGAGATTTTTATCATATGTGTCTGTAATGTAATGCAGCTAATTTTATACCAACTTTTTAGTATTAACTATCCAAATTAAGCTGGCCCCTTTGAAGTAGCCATCTTGGTAGGCTACACATTGATTCCAATAATACTGTTCCTCCAATGTTCCTGGGAGAAGGAGATAGTGAGGAAGAAGCAACAGGGGAAGAAAAGGTAGGAAAAAGGAAAGAAGGAAAGAAGAAAAGGTGAAGAAAAGGGGAACGAATATACTATTCCTTTTTAAGAATTTGTTATATGCCAGGCACCACCTCATAACAACACTGAAGTAGATACTACTAGCTTTGTTTTATAGATGAGAAAATTGATCAAGAGGGTTAAATAACTTCCCTTCAGTCACATATGTCTGTTATCTGGTCACTGTATAACAAATGATTACCCCCAGATCTAGTGGCTTACAACAACAACCATTTTATTTACTCCTAGGTCTCTGGATTAGAAATTTAGGATGGTGGGCGCCTGGGTGGCTCAGTGGGTTAAAGCCGCTGCCTTCGGCTCAGGTCATGATCCCAGGGTCCTGGGATCGAGGCCCACATTGGGCTCTGCTCGGCAGAGAGCCTGCTTCCTCCTCTCTCCTCTCTGCCTGCCTCTCTGCCTACTTGTAATCTCTCTCTCTGTGTCAAATGAATAAAAAAAAAAAAAAAAAGGAAATTTAGGATGGGATCAGAGAGGCAGGTCTTCTGTTTGTCTTTACTGGGGTCACCCACATGGCTGTAGTCATTGGATGTCTCGCTTGGGCTGAATGGTCACAGTAGCTCTCTCACATGTTTGATTGGTGGGGATGGCTGTTGGACTGGCCACATTCCTGCAGCAGGGTATCTTAATTTCTTGATATAGTGGCCACATTCCAAGAGAGTAAGTTCTAATACATAAATGCTTTTCAAGATTCTGTTTGTGTTATGTTTGATATAATGATATCTAGTATTATAAATTTAAAGAGTAGTAAGAGTAAGATTCAAATCCAGGTTTTTCTGATAACAATCCTTCTCTTTCCAGTGTCCCATACTATAAGTCTTTGCTGGTGTGAGATAAGCTTCCACTTTTTCAATAAATGTTGCAAAGACCAATCAGGAAGAATAGTTATACATGGTTTGGCAGTAGTAAAAGCCCATATTATTAAAAACCTGCTGTTTTAAAAAATATTTTTAATATTCCTTGCATTAGTTACCTTTGCTATGGCAACAAACAACTCCAACATCTTAACAGAATATAGTTATTATAGTTCTCAGATTGTTCTCAGAATACCATACAAAATCTAAAAGGTCAGTTTGTCTCTCAAGGAGTCACGGTCTCTTTTAATTCATTCTAGCAATGCATTCCTTCTCAAAAACTTTTGTGTGTGTGTGTGTGTATTTTATTCTATTCATCTCCTTTGTCAGAAACACAGCAACAAACCTTGTTCTGCCTTTCCTCATTCTCTAAAACTCTGTTTCCCAGTATAGGAAACATTAGTCACATACAGCTTTTCAGCATTTGAAATGTGACTTATTTTTATTTATTTTTTTAAATGAAAAACAGCTTTAATCTTCCTTGTAAATAGTCATTGAATCTGAAATGTGACTTGTTTAAATTGAAATGTGCTATAAATGTAAAGCATATACCTGCTTTTCAACACTGAGTGTAAAAAAATGGAATAGGTCTAATATTTTTGTATCAATTGCACATGGATACTGTATTATTTTCTACATGTATTCAATAAAAATGTAATTAAAGTTATTGAATTTAATTTCAACTGCTTTTTACTTTAAAAAATAAATTTTAATTACTTGTGGGCAGTGTTGTTCTATCATTAATTTGGGTTGCCTCAAGATTATTCCTTGGGATAGAAAACCCTATACAGTCCTTAAGACTTTTTCTCCAGCTGAATGGATTTTCTGGTTCCATCTTAAACCAAAGAAAGGTCTTGAAGGGTATAAAATCATACCCTTGAGCATCTTTATGTCCTGAGATTGTCTTAATTCGAGGACATTTTACTGGTGGGAGATGAAAAAGGATTGCATCTTTTAACCCGCTAGAACTAGAATGCTAGAATCATCCCTCTTCTCTTTCTTCATTCTTGGAAATGGGCCAATATATTCTTATAATATCTAACCAAATATGGCTAAAAAACAACAAAATCATGCTATGAAAATTCTTCTCAATATTTCTTTGCCCAAAGTCACAAGATTATTAGATGCATTTTGTGCTTCCAACTTATTGCAAGCAATCATTTTATAAAATATCATAAAATATATTTTACCACTGCATAAGATACTATTATTTTTCCTGCCTCCTATGTCTGTTTTCTTGCTACTTCCTGTTCTGTATTTTATGGGTTTTGCTTTTTTTTTTTTTTTAAGCATAATGCCTCTTCTTAAACCATTTATTTCATGGTTCATCTTTGAAAAACCATATATCTTAGAGGCTTACAAAATAATAATTCCTTGCTCATGTAATATAAGAGCAATGGGTTGATTTTAGCTCTCATCCTTTCTCCTGGGCATGTTTGGATTCAATTAGATTCCACGTTTCTTCTCATTCTGGAACACAGACTGAAGGGGCAGCCACTATCTGAAAACGCTATTTTCTCATGACAAAGGCCAGGAACAAAACAGAGCCAAACCATGAAAGCCCATTCAAGGTTCTGTTTAGGTATGGCAAAAGTTATTTCTATTTATATGCCATTAGCCAGGACATATCATATGACCAGGCACAAAACCAGTGCTTACAGGGAAGGAAGAAAAGGGTGAAGATGAAATAAACCTTCATGAACTTATACTTCAATCGGCCACATTACTCTTTCAGAATTATCTCCAAAACGAATTTTAATGCAACAAAAGAAAATCAATGTTCTTCAAATCCACCAAATATTCATCCCTAAATGAGTATTCCCTGGCTTAATCTATCTCTTTATTCATCCGGGAAGAATTTATCAACATGCAAAAATAAAATGTAACTTTAAAAGATGAAGATTTGCTGCCAATGACAATATTTCAAAGAAGGTACCATAGAATGTGAGGCCAAGCCCCCCAACCAAAAACCAAAATATATCTAATGTGTTTTGAGCACTGGTGATACCATGGCAAAGAAAAAATAAAGCCTCTCTTAAAAAGTTTAGCTCAATTAAAACAGTCACCATTTTGCACACACCTAGTTAACATAGACTTTTCATTTCCCAGTCTACTTCCATTCTCTTTGACATCTACCTATTAATAAAATGAAAGCATCCCAGTTTGAAACTCAGATAGTTCAAGGTAACTTTAATGATCTCACACACAATAAGACTGCTAGCATCCTTTGGAAAGAATGAGGAATATTATTTTCTTCATTGTTTTCCTGAAAAAAATGTATTTTTCCTAGAAATGCCTGTACTACTTTACAGTGTTTTAAAAACTTCATGTACTCTATTATTTCTAACTAAAAAATTCAGATACAAAAGTTTTCTGTTCTATATATTGCCTTTCTGTAATAGAAATTATTCAGATCTCAATTTCAAGCCTGAGGATTTAGAAAAACAAAAATTAATCAACTCCACTAAAAAGTAATATCTTACTGAAGGAGACAGACAGCTAGCAAATAAGCATATGAAAAGGTGCTACACATCATACGTTATTAGGGAAATGCAAATTAAAACAAGATATCACTACATACCTATAAGAATGGCCAAAATCCGAAACACTGATAACACTAAACGCTGGTGAGAACTTTGACCAAAGGAAACACACAATGGTGATGGAAATGCAAAATGGTACAGCTACTTTAGAAGACAGTTTGGTGATTTCTTAAGAAACAAGCATACTCTTTACCACACAACACAGCAAACATGCTCTCTGGTATTTACCCAAAGGAGATGAAAACTTACATCCACCAAAACAAAACAAAACACATGCAAACAGCTGTTTATAGCAGATTTGTAATTGCAAAACTTGGAAGAACCAAGACATCCTTCAGCAAATAAATGGGTAAATAAAGTGGTATATCCAGATAATGAAATATTATCCAGTGCTAAATAAAATGAGCTATCAAGCCATGAAAAGACACTGAGGAAATTTAAATGCATTTTACTAAGTGAGAGGAAGCCAATCTGAAAAGGCTACACATGCTGTGATTCCAACTATCCAACACTCCAGAGTAGACAAAATTATGAAGACAATAAAAATATTAGTGTTTGCTAGGGGTGTAGTGTGGTGGGTGGGGACAAATCGGCAAAGCAGAGAGGATTTTTAGGGCATCGAAAATATTCTGCATATTATAATGATGGATATATGTCATTATACATTTGTCCAAACCCATAGAATATGCAACACCAAAAAGGTAAGGTAAGGTAAATTACCTTAAGGTAAATTATGTGTGGTTAAGATGTGTCAGAAAAAAAAAATGATCATTCTGATAAGTGATGTTGGGGCAGGCTATGCATGTGTGGGGGCCAGAGTATATGGGAAATCGGTGCACCTCCCGCTCAATCTTGCTATAATTCTAAAATTGCTCTAAAAATAATCTTATTAAAATATGTCAACCTTTTCATTAGTTTTAGACCTATGAACAGCTAAACACTGGTTAATATTTATCATTTATTGAGCTCTTACAATATGCTAGGCATTTCCTAAGGTATTTAGATTAATTCATTCATGCAATTCTTATAACAATCCTCATCTCCAAATGCTTGGTTAAATTATAAAATTTATTCAAATCCAATGGAGAAAATAGAAATTATACAAAAGCTGAAAGAATAAAATATCAAAAATTTTACCACCTAGAAATCTCATCTGTTAACTTATCAGATTATACTGAGCTTTTCCTTATGTTTCATTCTTAACATGATTTAGAACTTTCTTACTGCAAGATCAGGCACATTTTTTTCTATTTTATTACATCATTTTTGCTTTTTTTTACCACGTAACTACATGTTATGTGTTTAATGTTTGTGTCTCCTGAAAATTCGTATGTTGAACTCCTAGCCCCCAAATTGACTATATATGGAGATAGGTCCTGTGAAGAGATGACAAAGGCTCAATGAAGTCTAATGGTGAGATCTTTTTTAATAGGGCTGATATCCTTAAAAGAAAAGGAGTCAGCAGAGCATCTATCCCTTATGTGAGGACACAGTGAGAAGGTGGCTCTGCAAGCCAGGAAGAGAGCTCTCACCAGAAATGGAATAGAACTGCGCCTGGATCTTCAATTTCCCAGACTCACCAACTATGAGAAATAAATCTCTGTTGTTTAAGCCACCCAGGCTGTGGTATTTTGTTAAAGTAGACTAACATACTATATTTGTTATTAATTTTTATGATTAGCCATTTTTTCATAGCATCATTTATTCAATAAGCCTTCCATCCCTCCATAGATTTGGTTTGCCAACTTTTTAAGGTAACATAGTTTCATATGTAATAAAATGCACTCCAAAGTTTTCAATTTATTTCTGCATCTAATACATCCCAATTTAGTTATAACTTTTTTTAACATATTGTGAAATCTACTTCTATAAGCCTCTTCCATCATTTCCCCTATTATTCCTATTTTCCAAGTACTTTCAGTATATTCTCCCAAAATGTAGAATATTGTCAGTAATTATAATTGGTAATAATTTCAAATCACAAGTAATTATACAGTAAATAAAAATTTTTAAATAAATATTGAGTTTTTCTATTCAGGAATAGAACATTTCTTTTTTTTTTAAAGATTTTATTTATTTATTTCACAGTGGGAGAGAGATCACAAGGAGGCAGAGAGGCAGGCAGAGAGAGAGGGGGAAGCAGGCTCCCTGCTGAGCAGAGAGCCCGATGCGGGCCTCGATCCCAGGACCTGAGATCATGACCTGAGCCGAAAGCAGAGGCTTTAACCCACTGAGCCACCCAGGCGCCCAGGAATAGAACATTTCTTGATTAAAGGTTTTGTTTGTTTTCTGAATCATACTAAGTTTTCTTCATCTCATCCAATGTTTTTCTTAAATTTTATTCTTTGTATTTTTTTATTTTGGCTACTGTTGATAAGAGGACCTCTCACCCTAGGCACTTCTCAATGATGGTGATTTATAGAGAACTTGAAGTAGTTCCTACTTGCTTTCCCTTAGATCTAGTTCTTACCTTTCCTCTGCTATTGAACTTCAGACTTCCACATCCCCTGGCTTCTGCCTGCATTAGACTCCTGGGAGCTGTAGGCAGAGCAAGTTGAGGATGGAAAAAGGGGGTCTTTGGGGGTAGTTATCAGAAAAGGAAGAAGCTACCTTTGGAACAGGATCTTAATTACGTTAAAATTATAAAAAATAAGGAATCTTCTTCCAAGTATTTTATTTCCTTTAACATGAGTAATCCAGGATCTTTATGGAAAGAATTTAAAAAACAAATAAGCAGAAGGAATGTCATAGAGTATACATGCTCTTCTGTATTTTTTCTCTCATATTATAATTGAAACATCCTTTTCCATGTAAAGATGGCAGATATAACATCATTTTGAATATCTGCAAATTATTTCACTGAAGGATGATTCATATATTCAACAATTTAATGTCTTTATTAGAACACTTAACTTTTTCCCTTTTCCTTATTACAAAGAATACTGATAAATGTATGCTATAATAAACATGCTGCTGTGCATCTTTAAAATAATCTATGGTGAATAAATTTTTGATAGACGTTTAAAACTTAAAAGTCATATTAGTTTTTTAAAGCTTTTAATTTACATTGCTAAATTATTCTTTAAAAAAAAGATTTTATTTATTTATTTGACAGAGAGAGAGAGATCACAAGTAGGCAGAGAGAGGAGGCAGGGAGCCCAATGCGGGGGTCGATCCCAGGACCCTGAGATCATGACCTGAGCCAAAGGCAGAGGTTTTAACCCACTGAGCCACCTAGGTACCCCACATTGCTAAATTATTCTTCAGCAAATTTATGCCCATTTTTATTGCCACCATCAATAAATCACAGTATTCTCGTCCTCACTCATCACTGTGAATATCATCATTTTCCTTTGTGTTGATTTAAAATATGAAAAAGTGTATTCTATTGCTTTATTTTTAAATTATTTTATATTAGCAAACTTGCTACTTACTACAAGTATGTTAATTGGCCATGTTTCCTCTTTTATGATTTACCTATAAATGTCCTCAGAACATCATCTCTCTTATGGCATTCATGTTGCTCATGTTTTTCTTTTATAGTTAAACTAATTCTGTGTCTTCGGTTGTCATATGTCTTATATATATTATTCTGTTTGTCACTTGACTTTCAACTATGGTTTTAGTCTTTTATGACAGAGATTTTTTATTTTTGTTATTTTTTTAAAGATTTATTTATTTGTCAGAGAGAGAGAGCACAACCAAACAGAGTGGCAGGCAGAGGCAGAGGGAAAAGCAGGCTTCCCGCTGAGCAAAAAGCCCAATGTGGGACTCGATCCCAGGACTCTGGGATCATGACGTGAGCCAAAGGCAGAGGCTTAAGCCACTAAGCCACCCAGGTGTCCCGAGATTTTTATTTTTGTAAGGAGAATAGTTAATGACATTTTATCTAACTTGTAGTCAACAGCTCCTCTACTTGCCATCTGTCGACAGTTGGGCAAGTTAACTACCTAAACTCTAATGTTCTCATCTGTAAATAAAAGAAGGTAATAGTGCCTATCTCACAGAGTTGTTATTAGGATTAACTGTCACATAATATGTAAATTAGATCTGATAGGTAAATGCTACATAAAGCTTGGCATATAGTAAATCCTCAGTCTATTCAAATACAGACCTTCTGCCTCATAGTTTCCTTTTTGAGTATAGCTCAGATTTCTCTACATATATCCAATTTGATTTTGTCTAGTATTATGTCCTCTTACTCCAATGTGTTAATGAAGTTCTTTTTTAATTTTCTATCAGATCTTTCTTATCTATTCATTTTTCAATTTATCCTAATTTTTTATTTCACCTTTTTTGTTCTTCATTTTGTTATACTTCTGTTATTGGGCTTCCCTAAGGCTATAAAACATATTTTCTTAGCTATCTGAAATATATTATTTTCAAAGTCATTTATTTCTTCTTTAGTTTTAATGTAAGATACTATCTTATTTCCCTTATATGGCATTATTTTTTCCTTCCAGTCCCACATTTTATTTTTCTTTCCTTATATTTCTCTCTTTCAATAAAATAAGTTCCGCCCAGACTAAAAACTTGTGTTTGCTTATAGGATTATTCGCCTCTACTTCCTGTGCCTTTGGGTATTGTTTGAATCTCTTTGTCAGTTCTACAGCTCAAGGGCTAGATGATGCAAACAATTAACTGCCTCTAGAAGATAATTTTCTAAGGCAAAACTCTCTTTTGTTAGATAACTTTCATATCTACCAACTGGTTCTCTGATATTATAAATTGATGGAAAAGTTAAAAACAAAACCAAAATATCTAGATAAAGCATTACTAGGGTTTTTCTTGTTTTTGTCACACCAACAGTATTCTCACTGTGCACCTGCCTGATTATGTCACCAATCATATCCATCTCCACATCTGCAATAATTTCTACCTGCTTTCTTCCCAGTTTTGCCCAGGAAGTTACAATCTTTAGGGTTAGAAATTTGGCCAGAAAAGGAGAAAGAGAAGGGATGAACTGACCTTACAAGAGTTGCCTTACAAAGTTACTCCTTCTCACTTACCTACCAAAGAGATTCTGCTGGCTCTCAGACCACTAGGGTCTATGGTACTCTAAGTCAGGGCCTATATAATAAAGGACAGGTAAAGGTTTCTCCTTTCTTTTCTCATGTAGTATTGGTTTCTTAAATTAAAACCAGAGTATGTTTTGGGAACAAAAGTCTTACAGATGAGGAGAGTCCTTCCAGTAACTGGAAACAGAGGGGAAAGAGAGAGCGAAGTCTATTAAGAATGAAAGAAGAGGAGTGTGATGAAGGAGGGTCAGAACAGATTGTACAAGGCTTTGTACACCTACCGATTTCATTTTTATTTATAATACAGGTAGTGTGAAATCATGGAAGATTTTAACTCAACATATCATAATCATATTTGAATTTTAAAATGATTATTCATTTGAACCATGGTATATGATAAATTTGAGAAGAACAGAATCTAGAGTAAAGGAGATAAATTTAGAAGCTATACCATATTTTGGTGAGAAATGAAGGCCAGAACAAAGACTTCAAAAGTTGGTACAAAGAGAAGGAAAATGGATTTCAAAAATTATAAGTTCTCAAGGTTAAAGGAACAACTGGAGAGAAGTCTCCAATACATTTTTCCCGCAACTTCACACTAAAACAACAAACACGACACAGGACTCAAAAATGACAACTCATACCTTCAACAAAAACTGAGAGGTAGTGATGGATCAAAACAATTTTCATTCTGACAAGGGAAAACGGCTTTATGAAAGCACAGACATCCTAATGAGGGGATCAGTAGCAGAATACACTGCAGAAGAATGAGACGCAGGGCAGAGCAGAAAGCTATGGATGCAGAAAGAAGACCAAAGGGGAACAAAGGCAAATTTGGTCTCTGTTATGGCTTGACCTCAGGGATTTTTATGGAAAGACATACCCTTCAATATTTTAAGCATTATCTGACCTAGTCTAAAGCTCTGTGAAAATATGATTTATTGGTACCAAAAACATACACGTATATATCACATGTAATTTATATGCATGCTATATATATAGCTGTATATATAACATAACTATATATATAAAACTATATATATAGTGAGCAACATAAATACTTTGAGAAGGTGTCTGAGGACACTTACAAGTAAATTATAAAAGAAACATAGTCAATTAACATACTTTTGATAATCTTCTATTTGGATTATTTATACAATGGCTAGAGAAAAATAAATCATATATAGTAAATTTATGTAGGTATTAGACAATTCCAAAAGTAGATCAATTATGTATGTGGCTTTTAACCTGAAATCTTAGGAAGATGTACCAAACAAGCTCTGTCAGACCCTTTGGCCACTAACATCCTCAAATGTGTTTAGAAAGAAAAGCAAAGCTAACATTTGGGTCAAATTTACACACACACACACACACACAAACACACACACACACACATTTCTCTTTGAAACTATCTTCCACAATTATGTCCAAAAAGGCCCCAGTTTCCCAAGTTATACGTGATGCAGGTAAACTTTCCCTCTTGAAACTGGAGGTCCCAGGCACCTTTTTGAACAGTCATTCTCCAAAGAGACGTGCCAACTATTCTGGGTTGCCAGATACTTTGAAGTTATTGTTCTTAAATGTAGTATAGAGGGTGTAGGCGAATAAGAGGAGATTTAAAAATCTATCTTAAACATCTCATTCTTCAAGCTCTGTTCTGGCTCCTCATCTTCTAACTAGGACTGTCCCCTGCAAGTGAAGCAGGCTTTCATCTAATTCTAGCTGAAACTTGACAGTCTCATTAGTTTTTTGATGACATTTCCTGTTCCTTCCATCACTGAGGCCTTTTGCATGACAGACACCGTCTGGCTGGGGCCCTGAAGTTTTCTTCAGAACTTCAACCCTCTGGTTTCCAGATGGGAATTCTTTTATATGCACATCAGCTCTCTGCCCAATTGATCTGTTTGAGGTTTTTCTTTTGTCCTGTTTAACTATTTTCATGCTCTGTATCATTACTAGTACTCCCTGGAAATAATCTCTCCTATTGTCCTACATCCTGCACCGATGAGCTTTACAATGACTTACACAGAACAGAGAAAGGGAGCAAAGCTTCCCTCCATGACTCACATGATTTCAGAGACATTTCTGGGAAGGCCTGTGAAGAAAGAAAAAATTTCTACAGGTCCTCCATCTTCCTCCTCCTACTTGACACCTTGAGAAAAAACTACTACTGCACAAGAAAATGCACTTCTACATATTATAATTCATGGTATCAGATGATCTGGGAGTTTATTTATATAGTAATTTGGTGAAGATATGTCTTAGGAGAAAAGATTCTCTTCTTTAGTTCTTCCTATGACTATCATACTGTCAGTTGCAGAGTTACTTCTATTACACCATTAAAATTCATTCCAAGGCTTTACTCCTCCATGAAGTCTTCCCAAATCATGCCTGCCTGAGGTAATATTTCCTTGCTGTGGGCTATTTGTACCACTCATGGTATAGGATATTCAAGGGACTGTATTGCCAGTTTTTTTCATGTGTATTTTTAAACTACGCCAACTGTGAGATTTGTTTTCTACTTGTAAAATGGGTTGAACAGACTAAAAGTGTTGGAACATACTAAGTGCTCAATTAGAGTGAGTCGTCTGCACTTCCTATGTCTCCTGCCTAGACTACCACACACAGTCATACACATGAATTAAATATTTGTTTACTGTTTGGGAATCACAACATCATAGCTTGTATATGGGCTTATATTACACTCTGTATAAATGAAATCATCATGTGCCATATTCACATTAACCCAGAGTTTCCAAACAATAAACCCTACCTCAGAAAGTTAATGAAGGGGTAAGTAAACTAGAGAGATATTTATATTCCATATACGACTTGACTTGCACAGTATCCCACTGAGACTTACGATTATGTGGCCCCATTGAGAAACATGTCCTTAGAAGAGCTGGTAAATAGTGAGAACTTTTCTCCAACTCATGGGTGGGAAGGTAGGTTTTTATATGTGTGGGGGCAGAAGGAGACACAGATATTCACTATGCAGCCTTGAAAAGAAAGAGGGAATTTTTTTCTTTTTTTCTTCTTCCTTTTTACAAATATGATGCTCCAGAATAAAGTCACAAACTTGAAGCCCACAAATCCCATCAGGCTATAGATTTATATTAGCCAGTACAATAGTGATTTTTCTTTTAATTAAACCACCACTTAATAATGAGAAGAGTCAAAAAAAAAAAAAAGGTTCCCATTCAGTTTCTCAAAAACAAAAAAAATGAAAAAAAAAAAAAACCCTCTGATGATCTCTGTCAACATGGGCTCTAATGTCTACATGGTGACCAACTTAATTTCTTTTCATATTCCAGCCCAAACCAACAGCATAAAATGCTAATCTATTTTTGGCAATTAGCCTGCCTTGGTGGAAACCTGAGGAGAAATAGGGAGCTGATGTCACAATTGTTAGTCATTTCTGTTATGTGATAACAAAAAAAGGATCTACATTTTAGGATACAGACGTTTCCAGTTTTGGTTGCTGAGATTCCTAAATTCTGGACATCATAAGCAAAATCTTAAGCAAGTGTACTTGGTAATTATAATCAGGAAAGATGAGTCTGTGTCTCTACTTCCTGCTTTTATTTGGTTAATATAAGTAATCTTAAGACTGTTTTGTTTCTAGTCAGGTTTTTGAATGTTATTTATATGCAAAGCAATACCACAACAGTTTTGCTCTGAAGATTTCATTTTTCAGATAGATAGACAAGAATTATGGCTGCTTCTCCAGAGTCTCAACTGACAAGGAATGATTCATTCCAAAGAGGACCAGCTGATAGGCAGTCATCTCTAGCCCCTTAGGTTATGACTTAGAACTCGTTCTAAACAGTGCTTTATAAACCTCTTTGTCATATGCAGAGCTTTTTCTGCTCTAAGGGCTAAAGTCCCCTAGCCAGAAGCATATTAAAAATCAAATGTGGTGGTATTAAAGTATGTCCCTCTCCCATTTTTTTATACACCTCTCATTGAAAGGCAAAGTTCCCTTGCTCTTAATCTGTGTGGGCTTGTGACTGCTTTGACTAATGGAGTACAGCATTAAGAGGCTTCTGAGAGAAAGTCAGAAAAAGCCATGTAACTTGATGCTGTTGGGATGTTTGCTATGAGTGAAGCCAGTTACCATGTGAGAAGTCCAACTACACCCTGAGACCACCATGCTAGAGAGGAGATACACACACACCCACACACACACACACATATATACATATACATACACACACACACACACTCAGGTTGACAGTCCAATTCATTCCTGTACCTGATATGTAAATAATGCCATCTTAGGCTCCCTGGACCAGCCCACCCACCATTTGGATAACTCTGACTTCAGCAGATATCACAGGGAATAAAAAACATGCCCAATGAACACTCCACAAATTCCTGACTCAAAAAGCTGCATGCAAAAATTAATACCAGTTTCACACTGCTAAGTTTTAGTGTGGTTTGTTAAGCATTAATAGTAATCAGAATATATTCTGACTACTATTTTTTGTATGACTATAAGACTAGAAGAATAATTAGTGTAAGTTATCAATGAGCATATAATAATTTAATATGAAGAAAAATTTTCTAATATATTCTATAATAGAATAGATTGCTATGACAGGTTGAGAGATTCTTGACACTGGAAGCAGTTAAGAAGAAACCATATGACCATATGCTAAAGATGCTGTCCTAGGAATGAAATTATCAGAAAAAGAGGAAATAATAAAGGTTTCCAATCTGAGAATGGTTGTATGCAAAGCAACACAAAAATGATAGCATTCCATTTTACTAAGTCCTCAGTTTTTAAAGTGGCTTAAAACTATTTTTATTTAATTTCAATTTTAAGATACCTCTGTAAGGCAAACTGGTGCATCTATTATCCTTAATTTGTAATAGCCATGGCTAATATATTTATTGAGGTCAACAAATTAGGCAATCTGGAAGAAATCAATAAATTCCTAGAAACATATAAACTACCAAACTGAAATAGGAAGAAATAGAAAATTTGAACAGACCCATAGGCAGCAAAGAAATTGAATCGGTAATGAAAAATCTCCCAACAAACAAGAGTGGAGGGCTGGATGGCTTCCCAGAGGAATTCTACCAAACATCTAAAGGAGAGTTAATACCTATTCTTCTGAAGCTATTCCAAAAAATAGAAATGGAAGAAAAACTTCCAAATTCATTTTACAAGGCCAGCATTACCTTTATTTCAAAACTAAAGACCCCACTAAAAAAAGAGAATTACAGACCAATATCCCTGATGAACACAGATATAAAAACTCTCAACAAGATACTAGCTAATAGGATCCAACAGGACATTAAAAGGATTAGTCACCATGATCAAATGGGACTTATTCCTGGGCTGAAGGGATGGTTCAATATCCCAAACAAATCAACATGACACACCACATTAATAAAAGAAAGGGTAAGAATCATATGATGCTCTCAATCCTAGAAGAGAATACAGGGAGCAAACCCCTTAATCTGGCTATAGCAACTTCTTACTGGGTACATCTTTGGAGTCAAGGGAAACAAAAGCAAAAATGAACTACTGGGACCTCATCAAGATAAAATGCTTCTGCACAGCAAAGGAAACAATCACCAAAACTAAAAAGCAACTAATGGAATAGGAGAAGATATTTGCAATTGACATATCAGATAAAGGGCTATTATCTAGAATCTATAAGAATCTCATCAAAATTAACACCCCAAAAATAATCCAGTTAAGAAATGGGCAGAAAACATGAACAGACATTTCCCTGAAGACATAAAAATGGCTATCAGACACATGAAAAATTGCTCAACATCACTCATCCATCATCAGGGAAATACAAATTGAATCCAGTGATATATTACCGCATACCTGTCAGAACAGATAAAATTTACAACTCAGGAAACAACACATGTTGACAAGGATGTGGAGAAAGCGGAGCCCTTTTGCACTGTTCATGGGAAGGAAAACTGGTGCAACAACTCTGGAAAGCAATATGGAAGTACTCAAAAAAATTAAATAATAGAATTACCCTACAACCCAGTAATTGCACCACTAGGTATTTATCCAAAAGATATAAAAATGTTGATTTGAAGAGGTACATGCACCCCAGTGTTTATAGCAATGCTATCAACAATAATCAAATTATGGAAAGAGCTCAAACGTCCATCAACTGATGAATGAAGAAGAGATAGTATACATATACAATAGAATATTATTCAGCTATCAAAAAGAAATCTTGTCTTTGGTAAGAATGTGGATGGAACTAGAATGAATTACACTAAGCAAAATAAAAAGTCAGAAAAAGACAAATCCCATATGATTTCACTCAAGTGGGGAATTTAAGAAAAGAAATAAACATAAGGGAAGGGAAAAAAAAACTCAAATAAGACAAAAAACAGAGGGAGGCAAACCCTAAAAGACTCTTAACTATAGAGAACAAACCGAGGGTTGCTGGAAGGGAGGTGGGTGGGGGGCTGAGTAAAACAGGTGATGGATATTAAGGAGGGCACTTGTTAGGATGAACACTGGGTATTATATATAAGTGATGAATCATTAAATTCTACTCCTGAAACCAATACTATACGCTATGTTAACTAACTTGTATATAAATGTAAAAAAAAAGTTAATGTATATAAAAACTTGTAAAAAATTGGCATATAGTAGCATTACATTTATATTTACAAAACGAGTACAAAATAAAATAAGACTTGGTCAAGTGTAATTAATAAAATAATGCTTAGTTGTCAAGAAGAATAGAAACACTTGATTTGAAAATTCTGAGATAGAGAAAAATGCCAAATTTCACCACTTCTATTTAATATTGTACTATAAATGTGCCTAGCTGTGTGACAAAAAGAAAAATAAGTTGAATATATTGAAAATCATATTGTTAGCCATTAACAGATTTTTGGGGGCTGTATATTTTGAAAACTCAAAAGATATGTAAGAGGTTAGCAAAGTTGATGGACATGAGATCATTTTCCCAAGTGGATTACTTTATTTTATAAAGAGCAAAAGTTAAAATGCAATTTTTAAAACCATGAAAAAATGCAAATAATGCATAAAAATAAATATAAATATTAGGTACATATGAGTGAATCTAGTGAATGGTGTGCAAGATCTTCATGGAGAAGATCCTGAAACTTTAGAGCAATAACAGTAAAGAAGCTACGAAAAGATTTATGATTTTTTTGATCACCAATATATCATACTATTATTGATCCCCCCTAAAATGACCTCTAGACTAAATGGAATCCTATTAAAAATTTCAATGCAGGGTGCCTGGGTCCCTCAGTGGGTTAAAGCCTCTGTCTTCAGCTCAGGTCATGATCTTGGGATCCTGGGATCGAGGCCCGCATTGGGCTCCATGCTCAGCAGGGAGCCTGCCTCCTTCTCTCTCTCTGCCCTGCCTCTCAGCCTACTTGTGATCTCTCTCTCTCTGTCAAATAAATACATAAAATTTTTAAAAAAATTTCAATGCATTCTTCATGGAAATTAACAAGATGACCTATAAAATCACGGTACAATTAAATAGTTGGCAAAAATTGAAAGCATTAATAGCACCACAGCTGGCAAAGTTACAGAACAATGGGAATGTTCACAAACTGTTGATGGAAATACAAATTAGTGAATGTTAATTTGATATTTTCTTGTAATGTTAAACACTTGCACAGCTTATTGCCCAGCAATTACAACCCACAGATGTTCACATGTGGAAAGAAAACATGCAGATGGACACTTATTCAAGATATTTCATAAAACCATTGTTCCTCAAAACAAAAGCAAAAATCTGGAAAACCTAATAAATAAAAAATGTATGGACAGGAAAATAAATAAGCCTAGTATGGAATCAGGCCCCATTTATTTCACACCTCATGACACTTGTGCATAAAATTTAAGAATCTTCCTTCTAGGTGGACAATAACAAAAAAGCACCCCTCTTCTGAACTGATGCTTGAACTTGATGAGGAGTAGTTTGGGCAGGTTTTAAGCTCTACTCCTGCTGGCTTACCCGTGCCTGACAACCTTATATATTCCTACAAGAAATGCCTCATATGAATGAAAACAAACCATAGTTAGATGTGGCAAAATTAACCAATATTAAAAATATGGTGTTGACTAAAACAAATGTACTTCAGAATATTATTAAATACATTTTATTGAGGTATACATATTTCATATTCAGTTAGTTTCACATGTATAAGAATTATTCAAAAACTTTGTAAGCCCTGTGAAACGGGAGGTGATCACCACAATAGGTCTAGTTACCATCCATCACCACACAGTTACAATTTTTTTTTCTTATGATAAGAACTTTTAAAATTTACTCTCTTGGAAACTTTCAAATAGGCACACAATATTATTGACTATAGTTACTATGTTGTATGTTCTACCTGTGGATTATTTTATATCAGCAAGTTTATACCCCTTGATTCACTTCACACATTTCACCTACCCCCAAACCTCTTTCCCATTCTGTTTTCTGTACCTCTAAGTTTCATTTTTTTTCTTAGATTCCACATATATGTGAAAGATCATATAGTATTTGTCTTTCTGTGGCTGACTTATTTCATTCAACATAATACATTCAAAGTCCATCCATGTTGTTGTAAATGGCAAAATTTTTGTTATGACTGCGTAGTATTCCATTATACACACACACACACACGCCACATCTATATTCATCCATTGATGGGCACTTAAATGGTCTCCGTATCTTGGCTATTAGTTTTAATTTGCATTTTCTTGATGACTAATGTGATAGAGTATTCTTCATATGCTTATTGGCCATTTATAAGTCATCTTTGGAAAAATGTCTATTCAGCTTTTTCTGCCCACTTTCTAATTGATTATATTGGCTATTAAGCGTATGAGTTGTTTTAACATTTTGGATATTAACCTATCAAATATATGATTTGAAAATATTTTCTACTCTTCAAAAGGTTGCTTTTTCATTTTGTTGATGGTTTTCTGTGCCATATAGATGTTTTTAGTTTGATATAGTCCCACCTGTTTATTTTCTTTTGTTGCCTTTGCTTTTGGAGTCAGATCTAGTAAATTACTACCAAGACTAATAATAAGGAGCTAACCGCCTATGTTTTCTTATAGGAATTTTATAGTTTTTGGTCTCAAATTCAAGTCTTTTATCCATTTTGAATTAATTTTTATTTACAGTGTAAGATGGTAGTCTAGTTTCATCTTTTGCATGTGGCTATCCAGTTTCCCAACACCATTTACTAAAGAGACTGTCCTTTTCCATGGTATGTTCCAGGCTCCTTTTTCATAAATTAACTGACCATATATGTGCAGGATCTCTTACATATTGTTAGGCTCTCTATTTCATGATCTATGTGTCTGTTTCCATGTGAGAATCATATTGTTTTGATTACTATAACTTTGTAATGTAGTTTAAAATCAGGAAGCATGATATTTCCAACTTTGTTCTTCTTTCTCAATATTGCACTGGTTATTCAGGATCTTCTGTGGCTCCATACAAATTTTAGGACTGTTTATCCTATTGCTATGAAAAGTGTTACTGGAATTGTGGTAGGGATTGCATTGAATATGAATATTGCTTTGGTTATGGATACTAACAATATTCTTAAAATCCATGAGCATGGAATATTATTCCATTTATTTGTATCTTCTCCAGTTTCTTTCATCAGTGTCCTAGTTTTCAGTGTACAGATCTTTCACCTCAGTTAAATTTATTTCTAGGTATTTTATTTTGATGCAGCTAGAAATGGGATTTTCTTACTTTCTCTAATAGTTAATTGTTCATGTATAGAAACAACAGATTTTTGTATATTTATTTTGTACTCTGTAACTTGACTGTGTTCATTTATTAGTTCTAACAGCTTTTTAGTGGAGTATTTAGGGTTTTCTATATATAAAATCATGTCATCCACAAAGAGTGACAGTTTTACTTCTTCCTTTCCAAGCTGGATACATTTTATTTCCTTTTCTTGCTTAATTTCTGTGACTAAAATTTTTATTACTATGCTGAATAAAAGTGGTGAGAATGGGCATCCTTGTGTTCCTGATCCCAGAGTAAAGATGTTAGCCGTGGGCTGGTCGGTCACATAAGGCCTTTACTGTGCTGAGATGCATTCCCTTTATACACACTTTGTTGAGAGGTTTTATCATAAATGGATATTGAATTTCGTCAAGTGCATTTTCAGCATCTATTGACATGTTTGTATGATTTTTATCCTTCATTTGGTTAACGTACTATATCACCTTAACTGATTTGCAGATGTTGAACCATCCCTGCATCATGGTAATAAATCCTGCTTAATCATGATATAGGATTCTTTTACTGCATTGTTGAATGTGGTGTGCTAATATTTTGTTGAAGATATTTGCATCACTCTTCATCAGTGATACTGGCCTGTAATTTTCTCTTTTTTTTGTGGTGTCTTTCTACAGTTTTGATACCAAGTTAATGTCTCATAAAAGAAGTTTAGAAGCACTCTCTTCAGATTTTGAAAGAGTTTGAGAAATACAGATATTAAATCTTCTTTCAATGTTTGGTAGAATTCATCGGTGAAGCCATCTTGTCCTGGGCTTTTATTTGTTGATAGGTTTTTTATTACTGATGCAATATCCTTACTAGAAATTTGTCTATTCAGATTTTATATTTCTTCCTGATTCAGTTGGAAGGTTATAGGTTTCTAGCTTTGTATCCATTTTTTCCCTAGGAGTCCAATTTGTGGTTGTAAAATTTTTCC
Organism: Ailurus styani; assembly: GCA_002007465.1. Classification (NCBI taxonomy): domain Eukaryota; kingdom Metazoa; phylum Chordata; class Mammalia; order Carnivora; family Ailuridae; genus Ailurus; species Ailurus styani. Next base: position 464,224 of record LNAC01000371.1, on the reverse strand, counting down.
TAGTAGTCTCTTGTGATTTTTTCTATTTCTATAGTATCAGTTGTATCTTCTCTTGTTTCTGATTTTATTTATACAGATCCTCTTTTTCCTTAGTGAATCTAAAGTTTTGTCGATTTTATCTTTTAAGAACCAAGCTCGAGTTCCATTGATTTTTTTTTACTGTTTTTAGTCTCTAGTCCATTTATTTCTGCCCTGATCTTTTACTTCTTTTTTTCTAGTTCCTTTAAGTGTAAGGTTAGATTGTTCGAGAATTTTCTTGTTTCTAGAGATAGCCCTATATCACTATGAACTTCCCTCTTAGAACTGCTTTTGCTACATACCATAGATTTTGGTTTATTGTATTTCCATTTTCATTTGTCTCAAAGTATTATATTTCTTCTTTGATTTCTTCATGATTATTGGTTGTTCAGTAGCATGTTAATTACTACATATTTGTGATTTTCCTAGTTTTCTCTTGTAATTGATTTCTAGTTTCAAACTATTTTGTTTGTAAAAGATGCTTAATAGGACTTCAATTTTTTAAATTTATTGAGTTGTACTGTGGCCCAATATATAATCTCTCCTGGAGAATGTTTCATGTGCACTTAAGAACTCTGCTGCTTTTGGATAAAATGTTCTCTATATATTTATTATGTCCCTCTGGTCTAATGTGTCATTTAAGACTGATGTTTGTTGGGCACATGGGTGGCTCCGTGGGTTAAAGCCTCTGCTTTCGGCTCAGGTCATGATCTCAGGGTCCTGGGATCAAGGCCCGCATTGGGCTCTCTGCTCAGCAGGGAGCCTGCTTCCTCCTCTCTCTCTGCCTGCCTCTCTGCCGACTTGTGATCTGATCTCTTTCTTTGTGTCAAATAAATAAAATCTTTAAAAAAAAAGACTGATGTTTGTTGATTTTCTGTCTTGATAATCTATCCATTAACGTAAGCAGAGATTTAAGTCCCTTACTATTATTGATTTGCTTTCAATTTCTTCCTTTAGGTCTGTTATTGTTTATTTTATATATTCAGGTACTCCTGTGTTGGGTACCTAAATATTTATAAATAATATATCTTCTTGCTGGGCTGACCTCTTTATCATTATATATTGCCCATTATTTCTTTTATTGCAGTCTTTTTTTAAAAAGATTTTTTTTAAAGATTTTATTTGTCAGAGAGAAAGAGAGAGAGCGAGCACGCACAAGCAGAGGGAGCGGCAGGCAGAGGGAGAAGCAGGCTCCCTCCGAAGAAGGAGCCTGATCCACAACTCAATCCCAGGACCCTGGGTTCATGACCTGAGCTGAAGGTGGATGCTTAACTGACTGAGCCACCCAGAGGTTCCTTAAAAAAGATTTGAGAGAGAGCACATGAGTGAGCAGGAGTCAGGGAAGGTGCAGAGGGAGAGGAGGAGGAGCAGACTCCCTGCTGAGTAAAGAGCCAGAGGGCCCTGAAATCCTGACCTGAGCTGGTTAGGTGGTTAACCAACTGAGACAACCAGGCATCCCTACAGTCTTTATTTTGAAGTCTATTTTGTCTGATATAACTGCCCAGCTTTCTTCCATCTCCATTTGCATAAAAAATTTTTGCTCCCTTTATTTTCAGTCATTGTGCCCTCTCATCTGAGGTTAGCTTTTTAGGCAATATATAGATGGATTTTTTTAAATCCACTCTTCCACTTCATGTCTTTAAGAGTTCAGTCCATTTATGTTTAAGGACAGATAGGCATTTTACTTACTGACATTTTGTTAATTGTTTTCTGTGTGTTTTGTAGTTCCTCTGTTTCTTCCTCTCTTGCTCTCCTCCCTTGTGGTCCAATGGTTTTCTTTAATGCTATGTTTAAATTTCATTATCATTACTTTCTGTATATCTACTCTAGGTTTTTGCTTCGTGGTTACCATGAGGCTCATGTGTATCAACCTATATATGTATCAGTCTATTTAAGTTGATAGAAAGTTTGAATGCATTCTAAAGTTCTACATTTTTACTTCTCTTCCCCCACTTTTATGTGTGTGAAATCACATTCTCCATCTTTTTATTCCTTAAATGAAGTAGTTATTTTTACTATTTTTTGTCTTCTAAATTTCATGCTAGTTTTATAAGTGATTTGTCTACTAACTTTTATATTTATCTTTACCAATGTTTGTTTCATGTTTTCTTATTACTTATTAGTGCCCTATCTTTTCCACTTATAGAAGTCCTTTTAACATTCATTATAAAACCAATGTAGAGGTGGTAATGTAGAGGCTAGTTTTCTTTTCCTTTTTTAAGCTTTTATTTAAATTCCAGTTAATATACGGTATGATATTAGTTTCAGGTGTACAAGATGGTGATTCAATACTTCCAATCAACACTTGATGCTGATCACAAGTGGACTCCTAAATCCTCATCACCTGTTTAGCCCCTCCCCCCCATCATTTTCTCCTCTGTAGTTAAAAGTCTGTTTCTTTATGGATGGAACTAGAGGGTATTATGCTAAGTGAAATAAGTCAATCAGAGACAATTATCATATGACCTCTCTGATATGAAGAATTTGAGGGTCAGGGCGGGAGTCATGGGGGGTAGGGAGGGAAAAATAATGAAACAAGATGGGATCGGGAAGGAGTCGAACCATAAAAGACTCTTAATCTCACAAAACAAACTGAGGGTTACTGGGGGGTGGGAGGGTAGGGATAGGGTGGATGGGTTATGGACATTGGGGAGGGTTTGTGCTATGGTGAGTGCTACGAAAGGTGTAAGCCTGATGATTCACAGACCTGTACCTCTGGGGCAAATAATGCACTATATGTAATTAAAAAAAAAAAAAAGTCTGTTTCTTGGTTTGCCTCTCTCTTTTGCTCTCCCCCTTTGCTCATTTGTATTGTATCTTAAATTCCACATATGAGTGCAATGATATGATAGTGTCAGTGAACTCCTTTAGTTTTGGGTTATCTGGAAAGCTTTTATTTTTCCTTCAATACTGAATGATAGCCTTGCCAGTGAGAACAGTCTTGGAAGATTTTGGCTTTTAGCACTTTGAATATATCATGCCACTCTCTGGACTGCAGATTTTCAATGGAAAACTCAGCTGATAGTCTTACAAGAGGGGTTCCCTTGTATGTAACAAGTTGTTTTTAAGATTCTTACTGTTTTTAAGAATCTTTAACTTCTGACATTTTAATTATCACATGTCTTGGTGTAGATCTCTTTGGGTTCATTTATTTGGAACTTTCTAGGCTTTCTGGATCAGAATGTATATTCCTTCAGCAGATTAAGTTAATAGCCCTCTCCCCCCCGCCATTATTTCTTCAAATAGGTTTTCTGTCCCTTGATCTCTCTTTTCTTTCTGGAACACCTATTATGTGAATATTACTCTACCTGATGCAGTCCTTTAGGTCTCTTAAGCAATCTTTACTTTTTAATTTAATTAATTAATTAATTAATTTTGCTATTTCATGTAGGTGAATTCCTCATTCCTTTTTTTCCGGATTGCCAATTCTTTCTTCTGTTTCCATCTACTCTGCTATTGAACCCCTCTAGTATATTTCTCAGTTTATTACATTCTTCAGCTCTGTGACTTCTGTTTGGTACTTTCTTTTATTTTCTATATCCCTATTAAAGTTCTGTGTTCATCTATTCTTCTCCCAGAACCTTTATGACTATTGTTTTGAATTCCTTATCAAGCAAAGTATTTACCTCTGTTTCTTTAAGGTTTGTTTTTTGTTTGTTTGTTTCTTTTCTGGAGTTTTATCTTGTTCTTTTGTTTGGAATATATATTCCTCTGTTTCTTCATTTTGCTTGACTTTGTGTTTGTTTGTTTGTTTTTTTAGATTTTATTTTATTTACTTCACAGAGGGAGAGAGATCACAAGGAGGCAGAGAAGCAGGCAGAGAGAGGGGGAAGCAGGCTCCCCGCCGAGCAGGGAGCCCGATGCGGGCCTCGATCCCAGGACCCTGAGATCATGACCTGAGCCGAAAGCAGAGGCATTAACCCACTGAGCCACCCAGGCGCCCTGTGTTTGTTTTTATGTATTGGGCAAAACAGCTATCTCTTCCAGTCTTGAAGGAGTGGGTCACAAGAAGAGTTGGGGATGTGCTTCAGTCTGCTATCTGTGCAGGGCCCTGGGGGGAGGGAGCTTTGGGCTGCCAAAAACAATCTCTGCTTAGTTCAGTCCCTTGAGGCCCCAAAATGCAAGCCCACTGGGCCACCAGAAGCAGATAATCAAGAAACATTGCTCATGTGGACTCTGTGTTCCCACTGGCTTTGGGAAAGCAGCAAGAGAGTGCAGGGGTTGGGGTGTGCCCACTAGTTTTATGGAGGCATCAAGAGGGTGCAGGGGCAAGGCAGGCCTGCTGGCTTTAGTAGGGCAGCAGGCAAGTGCAGGGACTCTGTATACCTTCTGAAGATACCAACGTAAAAGGAAAGCATAAGAATAGCCCCTGCCAGTGCCTCCATCCTTAGAGTCTCAACAGGCCCCTGCCCCTTAGACAGTTACTTTAAAATTAACAAATGAATGTCCTTCATATATTGTCCAGGTACTCTTCAAACTACTACTTTTGCCCTGTGCACTGGGGCAAGTGAGTCTACATGCAAGCCCTTTAAGAGTAGTATCTCAGTTCCCAACAGCCCTTTACATCTCCTAGACATAGCCTTGTTTGTTTTCAAAGCTAGACATTTGGGGGCTTGTCTGTACTATGCTCCATATTTGTGAGATTCCTTCTGATTGTGGGTCAGGATGCCAGGGTAGGAGTTTTGGGCAAGACCACATCATCTCTGCCTCTATTACCCATCTCAGCATGGACCTTTCTTTTATCATTTTTTGTGAAGTTGCCATTCAACTATTTTTCAGGTCTTTTTCAAACTAATTTTCCAGATGTAGTTATAGATTTGGTATGCCCTCGGGAGGAGGTAAGTTCAGGATTTTTACCTATGCTGTCATCTTGGACTCCATCTCTTAAGAGTCTAAAAACATGCACAACCATACATTGTTTAGAATATGTACTTGGTAAAACTACAAATAAAAGAAATAGGTTTATTTTTAAAAATTAGAAGTCATCGCCTTTACAGGGAAAATGGATGTGAGCAGAGGACCATAAAAGCTTCACTGGATAGGTAATGGTTTAAGTTTGGCCATAGGTGATTATTGTGCTTCAAACTATACCACTGTAGTACAGACAGTTTTGACTGCATCAAATATTCAATGTACTGAAAAAAGTTTTAAGAAAAAAATTAAAGAAAAAGCATAAAAATAGTCCTAAAAGACATAAAATAGAGAAATCTGAAGAGACAAACTCAATGGACACCAACCCCAAAGGTATTTCACAAATAAAGACAAGAAAAAAAGGAAAATAGCTAATAAAACAAGCTAAAAAATATCCCACAGATGTAAAACAAACAATAAAAAAAACATTATAAGTTTAAAGCATCAAAACATAGATTGCCATGAGAGGAAAATGTCAAACACTCTAACTCCATCCTTGTAAAATTTAAGTATAACATGAATAAAGAGAAACTACTAAAGATTTACAGTAGAGCAAGGAAGGGAAAAATAGATGAAGATTACATGTACTGGAATGAGAATCATATTAGCATTGAAATTATCATTAGCAGAACTGAATTCAAATGTGGTCAGAGTTCTGAGAGTAACTAGTTTTGACTTAGAAACTATGTAGTCAGACGTTCAATGAAGATGTGGACAGTAAACATTATCTATAATTCACTCATTTTATTTTTACTTGAAGACACATTTAAGCAAATTAAAATGAATGTCATAAAGTGAAGAAGTATAATGGACCAAAAAGCAATGGGTCCATATTAAGAAAGGAAGAACAAGAACTGCTCTGGAATAAACAACTATTCATCTTTCACTCTCTTCTACCTAGCTGACTTTCCCTAGCTACCTGCTCTCATAGAATACTGGAATTCTATTTTTTAATGGTGATGGCATTAAAAACTTAGAAATAAGTTACAATGACCATAATTTTAAGACCTTGTTTGTCTCCTGAACTAGATACCAAGCTCTTTGAAGGAGGAATCATGCCTATTGTTTTTACCACAGCATCTTTAAAGCTTAGCCTAGAACTGGCCAATAATAAATATTCAAAGGTGACCAGAACTCTTGCATCTGTTCTTGGGTCTCCATGCTTCCTGCTTCATTAACTCTCCCTATTAAATCCATTCCCATGGGTTGAACGGTTATCTACCCTTATACTGATGATTATCAAACCTCATTCTATACTTCTAGGGTTGCAGACACATATTTTTATTGCTTCTTGTATATCCAACTTATATATCCCCCAAAGCATCTTAATGTGGATATATCTAACACTATTCATTATATTTTCCAATCTCAAATGTACTTCCTTTTCTATGTGTTATTGAGTCAATATCTTTCCACTTTCCATATTCTTACCTATTATTGCTGCTTATTTCTCTCTTCTTCCTCATTTACTATAGAAATCGACTCTACAAATTCCATATGCTGTATGTGTGTAACCTATAACATTCTTACTGTCTCCAGGCTAATGCCTTCACCATTTTTTACATATATTATTACAATAGCAAACCACTAGTTATACTTTTTAATGCATCCAGACCACTTACGTCAGAACTTTCCTAAACCAAAACATAATCATGAAAAATTTCTGCTTAAAATTATTGCATTTTTTCATTTATTATAACAATTCCTATCCAGGAATCAGGGGAAATGGCACAGACAGGCAGCAAATTATGATTGGTATAAATAAGGTTGTTTGAGCAGGGATAGATAAAATGTTATACTTGAATGGTGATTGAGGAAACAAGCAGGAGTAGGTACCTAGGATATAAGGCAGAAGAAATTGATGCCTGAAGGGAAACTTTTATTCTTGAGTGAGCTATTTTTAACACATCTGCCTCTAAGAAATGAGATTTGTAAAGGTACCTAATAAGTTCGATATACGAAAAAAATCTTAAATCATACCAATATAGTTTCCATGTTTCTGGATGGTTTAGCAAGTGATATTTGCAATCCATTCCTTTTTAAGAACTTTTCAAGTGCATGTTATTCTATTATATAATAATAAACCAACAGAGTCAAGACAGTTACTTTTCTTGCTTTCTATGTACTATAAACAGATTTGTTTAAAATACCTTCCATTCTTTTTATTCAGCCTGTTTCTGATTACTACCCAAAGAAGGTAGTTAAAATAGGCCATTGGCAGAGTGATAATACTTATTTCCTCAACAATGATCTTTGGTAGATGATAAAATGCTACTTTCCCTTGTAAAGGGAAAGGGCAGCTGCCTACAAAACAACAGTGAACTTCTACAGCGTGAGCTCAAAGAAAATGTATTGTGCAATAAAACTACGAAGCAAAGAGTTATTTTAGGACTACTGTGTGACGTCAGATGTGGTCTTTTGAAGGTCAGCAATTTCGTGATCTATGTTATGAGAAATTTCAAGAAGCATTGCAATATCTTAATCTGAATGATTTTTTGTGTAAATTATTTTGTTGGTCTTTCCAACTAATTAAAAAAATACTATAGGCCCATACTTATTAATCTTTATCTTTGGAAGTTCCAGAATTTACTTTAAGTCACAACCAAGAGAATCTGAGCAGAATGACCACTCTTTAAAAGATTCCCCACTGACTATAGGATAAAATTCAGGTTCTTTAAAGTGAAAAATGAAGATGGTTCTGCCAGCTAGCTACCTTTCTAGGCTCATCTCCAGCACTCTCAACACACGGTATCCTGCAAACACATATTCAAAGTCTACCAAACCAGAACAGTATGAGCCCTTTGCATCAATATGCTACTGTACTGATGTCTTACTATTACTCATTTTGTGATGAAAACTTCTTATTCTTCAAACTGCAGAAAACACATAACTTTTGTAAACTCTTCTCAGTGACTCTCCAGATAGCACACAACTTTGTATGTGTCTGCCTCTGATATAGTTATTACCATAAAAGTCAGATATGATGCTTTCAAAGGGTTTTTATTTCTCCTAGGATCAGACACACAATTCTAGAAATTATTTTCAAGCCCCTTTCCAGCCTAAACCACCCTCATCCTGACCACGCATTTGGAATTTCTTTATAATTTCTTTGAACGTACATTGCTGGTTCTCAACTGTTTTTTACCCTAATCTACTCATCCCCACAGGTTTCAGCTTAAAGGTGAATCTGACAAGAAGTTTCCCTAGATCCTTAATACAGATTAGTCAGTTTCAGACTGACTCCCAAAAGCCCTTTCAGTCTCTATTATAATGTTTCTTTATTTATAATTGCTAGTTGGCTTTCTATAGCAGGCTATAAACTCCATGAGAACAGAGTTGATTTCTTTTATTCACTGCTGTTTTCTTAACAGTTTGTTTCCTGGCACATTACAGGTAGTTTATTAATATTAGTTGAATCAAACTTACTGCTTCACTACATTGTCAAAGTCTTTCAATCAGACACTTGACTTTCATGAGTCCATGAACCCACCCACTCAATATTTATTAAGAATCAACTATGTGCCTGCCATCAGCATAATCTCCAGGAGTGCATGAAAGCATGAAACACATTTCCAGCACTGAATAAATTCACAGACTGGTGCTGCTTGGTAGAACAACTTGTTCGAAAGTAGACTCGATCTATGCCTGGAAAGTATATATCCTTTCTTCTCACAGGCCACAAGTGATTGCTTTAGGAACAGATATGGGATACAAATGGATGTGATCAGAGTAAATCTAAGACCCTGTGTAATAGCTACAAGAAAGAACACTTTATTTTTGTGCTCATCGTGAACTTTGCAGGCCTAGTATTGTACCAACCCTACTGTCACCTTAGGAGACTAAGGAAATAAAACAAATGAGGAAGAGCAGAACTAACAAAGAGATTGAGTCCCCCCAAATACTGATGGATTTGATCTACTCCTGGATATTTCAGTTATAGGAATCAACAAAGTCCCTCCATTATTTATATAATTTTTTTATTGTATTAAGTCAGTTTGAGTTGGACTTTCTATAACATGCAGTGGAATTAATATTAGCATTTCTTAGTAATCCATAGAGTCAAAGATAAAACAGTATCTTAATTGACTCAAAAAGTTGAAGAGCAGTTTGACAGGAATAAAATAATATTAATAACATTATATTAACTCTTACCTTGTTGCAGTACTGTTAAGACTGTTTTAAGTGATTTGCCTAGAGTAAGGAAGAGTTTATGGAAAAAGTCAGAGGTATAATAGATAATAGCATATTTGAGGTATATAGTGACCAATTCTGTATGTTCAATAGGATGTTTACTGGGAAAATGAAGATCCAAAAGTAGAGATGAGAGAAGTACACTGCTGCCATCAGATTGCAAATAATTCTATGTGCTATGTCAATAGCAAGTCTGATTCCGTTTCTACTCAATAAAAACATACAAATGTAGTCAATCAAGCCAACCAGAATTTCTCATAACCAGAGTTCTTAAAAAATAAAACTGAATTGCATCCAGATTTCACTTCACAAAAAGCTCCAAATGGTGTGTTATAGCAGAATTCCAGGGAAGTTAAGTGACTTGTTCTAGGTAAAATTAGGCAACTAAGTATGAACCAAAATAAAATGCAATTTTCAGTTGCAAATCTGGAACTCTTTCCAAAATGCCCCATGTACCAACCAGTTTTCTTAGCCCCCACAGACACACTAACATAGGGTTAAAGAAATACACACTTTAGCACCAAATAAAATTGGTCCTTTTTTCTTGTTCTATGACTTAATAACTGTGTAACCACCAGAAAATGGCTTTATTTTACAAAGTCTCTTTCTCATCTATAACGTGGGAAATGTACATCCTTTTCTTCATAGAGTTATTTTGAAAAGTAAATGTTAATATATTTAGCACAATGCCAAAAATGCATACATTTAGTCCTTACCTGGTGAGGTAAATCTAATCACAATAAAATATGAATTAACATTTGTTATATGTGAGAAATCAGATGCAAGTAATATTAAACTGGGTTGTTTGTTGATTCTAAAGAAACCATCTCCACAAGGTCTTTTGTTTCCTCCAGCTGAAATGACCACCTGTGTTTCTCAAGCCCCTTGATCAGGGGTTTGTTTGAAGTAATGAATCAGATATGCATGGATGAATTTCCAGAACCAGAGGAGGGGGAGGCAAATTGGTTAACACCATGTTGGCATGAGCCTGCCAAGTGGCAGACCGGCAGCTGGACATACAGAACAAACCGAAAGACTACTGACATGTAAGGCAAAGCACAGGTAACAACTGATGCACATTTACACTGCTGATTGTCCCTTGGGCTCAAGGCCAAGAGTTAATCCCATGATAAAGAAACTACCTGTAGACCATTAATTTTGCGCCAGTAAAGTATCAGGAAACAAGAAACTTACTCTTCTGGGATGGCCATCAGATTGCTTAACTTCAGCTTTCGTTCTTCCATCTCATCTGTGCTTTGGAACCTGGGAGAAAAAAAAGGGAAGAGAGCTATTTAAAGATCTGGAAGTACTAGCTGGAGAAGAAGGAAACATAACAATTAAGCTATTGTGCAATGATCTGAGCAAATGGTAATGATTCTTCAGAGAAACTGAGGATAAAAACATTCGGCCCCTTACATGAGAATCAAAGATTGGGTCTCAGGCATGTTATGATCCCAGGCAGATTTAAAAACTGAAGAGTGAGAAGAGAGAAAGGTTAAAGAAAGGCAATAGAAAAACACAAAGAGAAAGGGAGAGTCAGACACATCATAAAATGATGCATTTATTCAACATATATTTTAAGACCCACGATATATAAATCCCACAATTGGGCACTGGTGGCAGAGAGCCAATTACAATCTCCACCTTTGAGGAACTCAAACCCTTGAAGACAAGAAAGCTAGTGAAACAGAGAAGTACAATACAAAATGATGTGGGACCAAGGCTTAAATAACAATAAACAGATAAGTGTTAGGAGTAGTAAGACATGAAATAAAAGAATAAAATGATGAGAAAATCTAAGCTACTCAGAGTTGTTCAAGAAAAATAAAATTTGATAACTTGTGGATGGTAATATGCAAGGTTTGTGGGGTTTTTTTTACTAAATATTATGGCAGATTTTACTTGCTTTTGGTTTATGAAAAGTGTGTACTAAGGCAATAGACCAAAGCTAGAACTTCTTTCAACTACAGTTTATTTTTAAAATTTAAGCCTGAAATACATCCAAATATCACTTAGTTATCAGATTTTCAAATGGTACCTTATTGTGATGTCCCCATTTACATTACATCTGGTAACATCTGTCACAGGGAAGAGCCAGCATTGATGCATTTTAAAGGCTGCACTTTAGAGAGGAAATTAGAGGAAATTTAGAGAGGAGTACCTTTTGACACTAGCACTAACCTGTAGGTATTTTATGAATCAAGAATTGAGGTATATTTCAGTACCTAAGCTAGATGTAACACCACAACTGAGCCTTAAGAAAAAGCCATTTCAAACTATTTAAACTTTTGAATGCGCATAGTAATTTTGCCCCTGGACTGACTTGGAAGGGTCAATGGTGCAAAAAGAGAAAAGAGTGATAGAAATAAGCTTCTGGAAGCTAAAGTAGTTTTTGTTTTCTTCTGGCTCTGCATTATCATGAGTTATATGTTGTCTTATTTTGGCTTTAACTGAAATCATTAAGACTAAAAGTATTTATTTTGGCAAGAAGAAAAATCTATAAGTTTTCTTTTTTAACACAAGCTCTGATAACCCATTAGGCTGGTGTCATATTTACATTTTTTGACCTGCTATAAAGTGAGTCAGTAGTAGCACCTGACTTTACAGCAAGAGTCAGGACAGGGGTCCGTTTCAAAGGAAAATTTTATGTTTAAAAAAAATAAAAAAGGGTAGTAAGCCTAATAGGAATCAGAAATTTTTGAAGTTTAAATTTTAACACTTGTACAAACCACCTGACATAAAATGGAGAGAATGTATTTTCCAAAAAGATGTGTTGCTTAATCGGAGGCAAGTTGGGAGAACTTTGCATCTGTTTCAGAATCTAAGTTATGGAGAATAGATAAAGCATCCTAAATTGTCCCAGGCACTCTTTGTAGATCTTAGAGTATGGAATCACTCTTCAAAGAGCCCTAAGTGAATAGAGTGTTGCCAGATTAATGCCCCAAGTGATCTGGGAATCATTCAAGGGCTTCCTTGGTTGATTTTTACTTTGAAACTTGGGACTCTATTTCTGGCAGCACACAGCAATCCAGTGGTTCAGAACCCAGGTTCTGAACTCAGAATAAACCTGAATTAGAGGCTAAGTCCTGGCAGCTTCCTCACACAAAAGTGGTGACAATTAAGAGTACCTATTTCATAGAGTGGTTGGGAACTTTCTATGAGCCAAAGTGGACAAAACACAAAGCATGTCAGATACAAATCCCATCAATATGATATTTTATATTTATTCTTATAATAATGATATTTCAATCCTCTGGACTCTAGGTCATGTTTTGCTACATCACAATGGATATTATAACAATACAAACCACATAAGATTCTTATCATATTAAATTGATAAGAAACCTGGTTTAGAACAAAAGCTATGCTTTCATAACATAAAAGCAAAAGCAATAACTGCTAATGTTTCAGAACTTATAATTTTATATTTATTATTACACTTCATCAGGAGAAATATTCTACAGATAAAGAAATTGAAGTTCAGAAAGGTGAAGTTAATTATCCAGGGCCACCCAGCCAGTTGCAGATAAGATAAACCCAAACCTTTTAAATACAGGTAAAATATACTTTATTTGCTAATTCTTTTAATAGCAATAGTACCATTTGACTCTTGCTCTGTAACAAATCACCTCAAAACTTAGATGCTTAAAGAAAGAAATGTGTTGCTTTATCTTGTGACTATGGGGTTGGATGGGATACTCGTCTGGTCTGGGCAACTTTAACAAAGTTTAGATGACTTTAGATAGCCTCACTCATAAGTTGGAAATCTAGTTGGCTTAGGAGGTCTCAGCCAAGATGACTCATCTCTGCCTCATTATCCAGCATGATGGTCTGCGCTTTCTCATAGGGTGGTCTCAGAAAGCCAAAGAGCAGGAAGTGAGCAAGCCCCACAATACAAGCATTTTTCATGCCTCCATTCATACCATATTTCCCATTGTTTCATTAGCTAAAACAGATCATATGGCCAAGTCCAGAGTCCCTACATACAAATAGGCATGAACAAATTAAAGTATTAGTAGTAAACTTGTCAACAGTTTAATATCCCATAACTCTGACTGGTAGGATTCTGGGTTTTTTGTTTTACTTTTCTTCATTTTCCAAAATGATAATTTATTATTTTTATAATAAAAGTCATTTCTAAATAATTTAGAAAATTGAGCCATGTTCTGGAGAACCCCAAGTCCTTGTTGTGAGCTCATTTCTTTTTTGAAGTGGGAATTAGACTTCTATCTAAACCACAACAGATGTTATTTTTAGTATTTCTCAGGGATCTCTTTTGTCCTTCTTACCTTATTGCTCTACACACTCTTTCAGTGTGAGTTCATGAATTCGTGTTCCTTTGATTGTGATTTATATGCTGATAGCTCCCAAATTTATGCACCCCAGCACAGTCTTCATATAAATGTTTCCAACCCGTCTCTCCAAATTCCTGTAGTACATTTTCCCTTGGAAGAGGACCATGCGCCTCTCTTCCACCTTATTTCTTCTGTGTCTCATTCACTCATTTTGTTAGGTCTAAAGGAAGATTTCTCACAGGTCTCCCAGTTTGTTTTTTGCCTCATTCCCCCTTGCCCCGTTTTTCCACAGTTGGGAGCTCTGCTTTGCCACACAACCCTTTGTATTTGCCCTTTCTCTTCTTTGAAGCTCCAGAAGTACCGTTCTCTTGTTCTCTTCTTTCAGTGAAAATTCGTCTTCCTGATAAGCTTTTCAACATCCCCCAAAATAAGGAAAGAATGATATTTGAGAGAATCCAAAGAATGTACCACAATATATTTCCAGTGTTGACTATAGAAGGCATGATTTCCCAGGGAATTCCAGAAAACAAATTTATCTGAATTCTTAAGCATTTCTTTCTTCATGTTTTTAAAGCAGGGGAAAAAAGACTTTATTGGCATTTACCTCCTATTCATTCATGTCAAAGTCAAGAGTAGATACTTTCCATATAGCTTTAAGAGATAATTCCAAAATTAAGTAACTGTAAAATTGAATTATATATATATGTATTAAAGTTTAAATTTATTAAATATATCTAGTCATATGGTCCTTCATATCTTAATGAAAATAACTTAAGGCAACAAATATGTTTAAAACAATACCAAGAAACCACAACCTTTTAAACCATTCATTAACACAGTTCATCTGGAACAGTTGCAAAGCACTGTGGATGCTTATACTTAAGGAAAATGTTTTAGTAGGTTACTGTTTCATAACAAGAGAAAAATTATGTGTTAGTAGGAAATTTTTCCCCCACAAAGAACATAGTAAATCAAACTGAGACTCCTGTCCAAAATTTGCCTCTAGTGAATATTTCCATCTAATTATAATGTAATTAAACCCATGGGGTTTGGAGTAAGGGTGAACTTTGAGAGTTTTCGATCTCTCAAAGTCTCATTTTTTTCATTTGCATAATGAAACAGTTACGTCTATTTTATAAGGATATAGTGGGATTCAATCCTTCACTCAACTAAAGTTTATTGAGTGCCCATATATAATAGGCATTATTAATAATGAACAAGATACACACAGGCAACTACGCTAAGCTTACCATTGAATGGAGGACAGTTTTTTAGTGAGTGCGACAAAGTAATTACCACAGCACTTTGCACATAATAAATAATAAATGTTAATCGTTATTAGTGCTGTTATTCCATCTCAAAGAAACAACAGAGTATGCCATCATTAGACTAAAGGAATAACAGGCCAGGGTGTCAAATCAGTTGCATTTATATCAGCATGCGCTCACGCACATGCACACACAAATATACGTATACAATAATTTCCAAATACACAAACATGCCAAGGATTCTGTAATCTCCACTACAATTCTTTATTTTAAAGGTATAAAATCCAACACAATTTCTCTTTGTATGGAAGGCTTAGGTTTCAAACTAATTTAATAAAGATTTTAAATGAAGTTGGAATAAGCAGTGACTCATAGGTCAGAAGTGGGTGGCAGGGACAGAAGAGAAGGCCTCAGGCAGAAAAAAGACTTTCAGTGCCAGTTTCCCATTCAAAATGCTATGAGGTATTATTTCTTCTGTTATTTCAACCTGTGGTTGATGCATAAGTCACATTTCCCACACTTTTATCTATGAAACTATTGTTTAGAGAATTTCTGAAAACTTGTCAAGCACTGCTAAAACCCAACAAAACCAAAGATTAAGTAAAATTTTAAGTCATAAGCATAAGATTACATGCTTAAAGATTCTTACAGAATCAGCCACCTCTTGTTTCAGCAAGAACTATGACATTTTATGAATTTAGCATTATATCCAAGATTTTCTGTTATAAAGACTATTGTCTTAATTTTAAGATATTTGTTGATTGTCCTTAGTAATTTAGAAGTACACCAGGCAAACAAGAAATATACTTTTCTAAACCTGCACAATATCAAATCAAAGCTTTTCACAGTTTGCTTTTCTCAGTATTATACTCAAGAATATATTAATGTATGAGCAAAAGTTCTCTGGGCTATAATTTCAATACAGAAGGGCTGGGTTGTCTTCTTTAACTGTTGTAAATTGTATAAAATGTATTTAAGGAACACAAATTATCCCAATAACCCAGTAATATATCTAAGCTAATAACTTACTTGGAAAGTCTAGAAAGTCTTAATAATAATAGTGATAAAAATAATAAATAAAACAACCCTCCTTGTTTAATATGAATTCATTTAACAAAAGCCTCACTGATTTCCAAGCATAAAAATCATAAATTAAAAATACAATTATGGAATAAAATGCTAGAGCAACTAACATAAGACTATATAAAACATAGGAACAATGATGAAATATCTTTGCCAGTCCTTTAAAGGGCAAGGATGGAGAATCAAATGGGAAGTGTTGCCGTCCTTCTATGGTCACCATAACACATCTATCTCATATGAAACCATTAAAGGTAAATGCTTAATAAACTAAACATTACTAAAGATATTTTTGGCAATTTAGTTATGCCAACATTATATTACAGACATTTTAAAAAGAAATAAAAAGCAAATGCAAGCATGGGTGTATTTAGTATAAATCTACCTTTTGAAATGATACTAATAATAGATATTCACTGATTAAGATTCAATGATTAAGAAGGAAAGTTTATTTTAATTAAACAGCCAGGATGAATAGAAGGCTTTGTATGTGACACTCAGATGACTAGATCCTGTAGGTGATTCACAACAAGGATATTTATTTTTCAATACATGCTGAGCACTTGTTAAATGACAGAAAGCAAAGTAGTGAGTATATAGCAGGAAACATAATAACAAAGTCCTCATGCACCACGGGTCTCATAAGACTGATGAGTAAATAGGAAATTGAAATTTAATGAGATATGTACCATAGTACAGGAAATGTAGGATTACACAGGGAAAGGAAGGAGCAAAAGCTAGAAATCAGGAAGGAAGTTGATATAGATTTGAAAAGTTCAGACAGGAAATTTGTGAGAATGCAAATTTATATGGGATGGAGATTAAAAGTTAGTGTTTAAAGAGAAAATACTAACTAGGTAAAGTGAAGTAAGCTTACCAGAATATTAATCTAAGCCAGAAAGTATGGACTTGATATCACAGACAAGTCAACTATGACAGTGACAGATTGAAAGTTTCATTGAATATTAGTGATACAATGACAATGCAATAATTAAAAAAACAGTGGAAAAGACAAGAAAAAAATAGTGTGGTATTATCTAAGTCTGGGTGTTGAAAGCCTGGGCTCATCACTTTATTGAACAAGAAGGGGAAAAAAAAAAAAAGAACCTCAGAGAGTTTTCAAAAGAAGAATCAAAAGACACAGTGACATACTAGATGCTGTGTATTGGAGAGAGAAGAGTGGAAGACAGATCTGTGATTTGAGTTCAGGGACTTAGAAATGTGCGAGCTGTTATATATAATTTTATCTGGAAAGGAAGGACAGTTTGGGGAGCAAGATTAAGTTCATTTGGCATGCACTGAATTTACATGTTATCCACAATCCAGTTCAATCTACACTATAGCTGGTTGAGAATAAACACAGGAAGAATGCAGGTAGAAGACAAGGGCTGAAGATGTCCTTTGGGAATTATCTGCAGGAGATCAGAAACGAAACCATGAGTATATTATAAAACAACAAAGGCTCAGGTAGAAGATTCAAGAAGAAGGTTCTTACATCAAATATCTGAGTGCATCCAAGGAACATAAGAGCAAAGGTACAGTTACTGGCTATGGGGTCATAAAGGTCACCTGAAATCTTTTATTTGAATTCAACCAGTTAACATATAGTGTATTATTAGTTTCAGAGGTAGAGTTCAGTGATTCATCAGTTGCATATAACATCCAATGCTCATTATATCACATGCCCATCACCCAGTTATCCCATCCACCCACCCTCCCCCTCCAGCAACCCTCAGTTTGTCACCTGTAATCATTTTATAGCATTTGCAAGAGTTCATGAGTTTGGAAGAAAGAATCTTATTTCTCATTGTAAAAATGAGCAAGTAGATAGAAGTGGAAACAATGGAGAATCTCTTCCATCAAGATTTTGGTGCTAACTGGAAAAATTAAAAAGAAGTTATAAGTAATAGGGTCAAGGGAAGTGTTTTTTGATGTTTTAATAATGGATATACTATAGTATGTTTGGAAATAGGCTTTAAAGAAAATTAGTTGGGCATCAAAGATACAAGGGTGAGTAAATTGTAATGACTACCCTCAAGCTGCTCACACAGTCATGGACTCTTCTCCAAAGAGCCTGAACAGAAACATGAGAGTATATTAAGTTGAAGATCAAGAAATTTGAGTTTTTAGCAAAATTCAGTTTGTCACATAAGCAGCAATATTTTCACTAAGAATGAGGGCAAAAAATGGAGGATGGATGGATGTTTCAAAGAGAAAAGAATAACAAATGAGAGAATAGCTTTGTGACATTTGAGAAGTGGATAAAAGGGTTGATGTGATGACAGGTATGATCACGATGAAACTCCATAGAATGAATCTATAATTGTCACAACTCTTGCGCATTTTCTTTCATCAGCATCCCATGGCCTGACAGCCAAAACAGAGTAAGGAGTGGGGATAATAGATGTTTGAGGAACAATGTGTAGGAAATAAGCATCATCTTTGAAGATTAAAAAACAAATATAGAGACAAAGTTAGATTATACAAACTGCAGCAATTTTAGTCCTGTAACTGACTTGCCTTACAGACTAATGATATAGTACAAATAATAATATTGCTAATTGGTATCAATAACAAATATCAAAGATATGATTATGGTATAAATCTCAATGATTCATTTCTGGTATGAATCTGTGTGTGATTTAATACAGAACTTGGGAAGTAATAAAAATAGATTTATGTTTAAGAGCTCTTACATGTTCTTGTTAAATATCTGCCTTAGGTCTCACAGGGTAACTAACTCAAGGGCTAAAAATAGATGAAAATGGCAAGTCAGGTATCAGAAATCTCAACTTGGCCTTGGTACCATAACTTGGTTTTTGCCACAGGCCCTTCTGGAGAAAGGACACAGGCAGAATCCTCAGTGACAAGGTCACTCAGTGACACTATCATACTAATAGGACCTTCCAATATTGAAAGACAGAATGGTTATATTGGCCTTGTATACTTCACTGTCAAGGCTATATAGAAAACTCTGTGGGAAGAAGGAACGAGAACTTGGAGGGCAGAAGACAGAGTTATGTTCTTAGTAGCTCTTCAGTTAGAATTGTTTGGTGGCAAATAACAGAACCACAAAAATAAGTTAAAAAGAGCTGTTCCTGTAGGTAACAAAGGTAACGAGAGTAGCCAAAAAGCACATTCATTCATGATCAAGAAATGAAAGGAGCTTGCCATCATAGGGCCTGAGTGAGGGACCTGAAAATTCACTATTGGAAATGTGTTTCTTTCTCTCTCTCAGATTTCCTCTTTCTGTTTCTTGCAGCTGATCTGTTTTTCTTCCAATCCTCTTTATCTCTGTTCACCAGTTTTCCTATATTTTTGAATATGGACAATCATAAGCACAGCACCAGCTCCGCAGTTAACTAAGCACATTCTCAGGGTAGCTAGGAGAAGTCATCCAATCGATTTCCAGGATTTGGGGAAGGGAGTTTCATCAAGAAGGGTTTAGGTGAGGAAAACATTTACCATTTCTAGTAAGACAGCCCAGAACTTCACCAAGAATATGTATTTTAGGCCACATCTAAATAGAGCAACTGACTCTAGTGTTTTAAGCAAAAGCATTTTTGAGCAGATAGTCCACACAGCACCAGTTAAAAGGTTTTCATACACACATTATGTTTTATGCTCTGCTGGAGGAACAGGCTTAGGTTATCAGACTATGTTGTCCTGCATTTTTCTGAGTGCTGATAATAAAAATCACAACAATAAGCTGAGAATATATAAGCGTAAAGACTGAGTGCACAACCTTTCTTGAGACAGCTAATAATCTACTACTTTGAGGTTCTAATTTTATATTTTCCATCCAAATATTATCATTAAACATTTTAGGAAAACCAAAAGCAAGTCTCTTTGGCTTTCAAGTGTGGTAGCTTGAAGAAATACAAAGTATTGGTTATGTTTCTCTGGAAGAAACCAACAGAATACCGCAACACATACTGTAAGCCTCTCCCTACATCAGGGCTTCGTTACTTTTTTTAAAGATTTTATTTACTTATTTATGAATGAGAGAGAGAGCGAGCATGTGTGCATGGGTGAAGGAGCAGAAGGAGATGGACAAGCAGATTCCACGCAGAACACAGAGCCCAACATGGGACTCAATCCCACAACCCTGAGATCATGACCTAAGCTGAAATCAAGAGTCAGATACTTAACCACCTGAGCCACCCAGGAGCCCCAGGGCTTCCTTATTAATTAACAATTTACATCTATACTTTTAAGTTCCTACAAAATCAAACTTCAATGCAGCTCTCTTCAAAGAGGGTATGACTTATTTCATAAAAGTCATTTGTACTGAAGAAAGCTCAAAAACTGCCACCACCTCCTCTCCTGTTTCAATCTTGATCCAAGCAAGGAGCTTGTTTTAAATTGGATCCTCACACTTGAGTCAGATCTTTATAGGAACACAGCAAGACAGGAAACTTGTCCTGTGTGAATCATATCTTCACCAACTGTGTTAACCTGCAAAAATGGCGAAAATGATTGAGTGCATCGTGCTGAAACTACAGATCAAATCTTTTTAACAACTGATTTCAGAGAGATATATTTTATGTTCTTTAAATGTCCTTGCTTTATGTAGAATATTACTCCAGGAAGGCAGCCCATCAATTATGGCATGTAAATATTTGGGATGTAACAGACTTATCACAAGGTTTAAACCATATTGTATGGACTGAATTGTATATTCCCAAATTTCCCAAAATTCATATGTTGAAGACCTCACCTCTAATGTGACTGTATTTGGAGGTAAAGTATTAGGATGAAATTAAGGTTAAAAAAAGTCATACGGTTGGGGTCTTAATTTGATAGGATTCATGGCTTTACAAGAAGAGGAAGAGAGAGTCTGTGTTCTTTTTCTCCATATGCATGCACCTAGGAAAGGTCATATGAGCCCCAACTAGAAGGTAACCATCTGCAAGTCAGGAGGAGAGCTCTCACAAGAACCCAATTATGCTGACACCCTGATGTTGAACTCAAGTTTCTCCAAAATTTGCTGCTAATCATCAAAGGAGAGATCTTTAAGCATGAAGGAGATTGTGCATTTGCAAATTCTATGATGGTCTTTAATTAATGTATCAATTGTAAACATGTGCTACATTTGGGCAGTTTGTGGATACACTTATTTTCTTGCAGTTGTGGAATAAATGCTAAAATATAGCTCCAAAGATAATCAAATCTAAGCTGACACTTTATGGAAATAATTTTGATTTATAAGAAAACCGAATAGCTCTTAAAATAACTGAATTAATCATAAAATGACTTTGCTATGGTATGATTAAACATGAAGATGAAGTCATCATTATATTATTAGTTTATATACTACAAAGATGCAATTAATGTTTGTGATTTTTAATTTACAAGTTCCAAATATCAGTAAAGCCTGCTGCTAATTTGGGTCTATGGTTTAGCACTTCATTTGCCTCATTTTATGTAATGCCACCTAACTCAGAGCAGAATTTCTAAATACTAATAGAGAAGGTAATTTTAGAAATTTAATTAGTGACCTGTCCCACACTGATTATGTTTGGCTTTGGATCATTGATTTCCCACTCCCTCCCCCCCAAAAAAAATTATCTCGAAAAATTCTAGGAACTAAAATGAATAAAATACATGTTTATTCATGAAAGCATCCCTATATACTTTTCTCAAAATAAATTAGGTTTATCTCTTAATAAAAATGGACTTATGGAGTTATCTATATGGATAGCTTTTAAATAGTGTATTTCTTTTCAAGGCTGCATGGTATTTCATTGAAGACTTAATATCTGTGTGACAGATAGGAAACATGAAAAAATATATATTCTTTGAGATATTGAGGAGATAAAAGTGTTTTCATATTTTCATGTGCTAGAAGCACTTCAGGTGGATGGCAACTCTATTTTTAATTCTTTTTGTTAAAAAGAATTATATTGAGCCAGAATGTTAAAAAATTACCTTATGGACATGTTAAGATATTGCAGATTATAGTTCTCACCCCAGATTTCCTTTAAAAAAGATAAAAATGAGAAAGGATATACTATACTTATCTTTTTACACATTCAACAAAATATTTATTGCATACCTATGAAGTGTGAGACTATGTGCACTAAAAACTAGAGTCCATGATGATTAAAAATAGACTTGATTTCTATTTTTATGGGATTTCCAGTCTAGTAAGGGGTGATGACACTAATAAAATAATCATATAAATCAACACAAAATTGCAGATGTGGTAAATGCTGTGAAAGAAAAATTATATATTACTCTGAGAGTACTTTGGGTGAAGAGAAATGCATGGAGATATCCTGAAGTTGAAAAGAACTGGGTGAGGAAGCTCCTCAGAACTGAGAAAACAAGAGGGACATTGGTGAAAGACTGTTTATGTCCATCCTAAAAGTAATAAAAAAATTTTTAAAGATTTTAAGTATGTGGAGATAGGGACTGATGTAATTAAATTTGCACTTTGAAAACATGTGTAGTCTGAAGAACAGACTAGTGGAAGAAAGTTTGGATATAGGCAGACCATTCAGAAAGTTATTCTGGAAGTCTAAAAGAGAAGTCTTATTACACAGATTGAGGTATTAATGATGATGAGTATAAGGAGAAATAGCAAATCAACAGAATCTGGTAGGGGATTGGATGTGTAAAAACCATAAAAACAGATTTTCTGCTATAAGAGATTGTAGTATCACTGTTAAAATATCTAAAGAGAAAGAAATATCTACTCAGCTTATGGTACAGAAACTTCTTCAGCTTTGCTGCCAATGAGATAAGCACACTACAACATGAACAAACAATTCTTCAGTATTGCGATTTCTAAAACTACAAGGGCTCCAAATATCAATATCCTTTTCCTGGTTCATTACAATGCTGCTTTAATGGCCTCCAGGTCTTCCCCCAGTCTGTTGTATCCATATGTAATTTTGTCTGTGAATTTTCATGTGAGTTAAGTCTACTTTTATAGAATCTATTTCACTCCCTGAGTGAAATTATCCCTAATTTGAAGGACATCACTTAGGACTTATTCCTAAGGGGACAGACATTTCACCAGGGGAAGACAACTCTTGAATGCTGAAGATTTCTGGTTGCTAGGCAACCCAGAAACATAGTCTAGAAATTCTTAGAAAATATATTGTGCATACTAGCCTTCTCAAGTGGTCATATATCCAAGCATGACCTAAAAGCTCTATATGTACATTTAGAATAAAATTCTATTTCTAAGTCTTTCTACATCACTTCCTGTCAATTATGAGGAATTCCGATCTGAGGTATAAATCAAGCACTAAGAAGATAACATAATGAGCTAAGTAACTTTTCCACTATTTGAATCAACTTAAATTTGTAATGGAGATTTTCTCCTTTTAACAGAATCAAGTTATCCCAAAATTTAAGTCATAATCTCAATTATTCACCTCACCTAAATAGTCTATTTTTCCCAAGCACTCAAAATTAGGACCTCGGTCATTTTTGTATGAATGGTCTGACTATTGAAGCACTATCTATGAACTTACAACAGCAAATTCTCCCATTCATTTTGAAGTTGTCCATTTTGACTTTTCCTCTCAAGACAAAGCCTCTTCCAAAATCAAAGGAAATAATAAAACCATCCAATGCCAAATTGGCTTTCTTGTCAACGCACCCTCCAGTGTCCTTTCTCCTGGGTTTGATTTCTTCTAAGGAAGAAATTTCAAATTTGAATTTTGAAACAGAAAAGCTAAATTCTTATTGTAAGATTTCCAACTGTAGGTTTATAAATATGTGTGTAAAAATAGAGAAGTATATACTTTATGAACATTTTCCATTTGTTAGTCTTAAAAGAATAAAGTGTAAGCAATTCTATCCCAGTTTTCTTACACCTATGTCTTTATCTGAGAACACCCACCTTCTGACACTGCTGTTGACAATGTCTATCCCAGTATGACAGTTTCATTATTTTATCCATTTTCTGTGGGTTGGGAAAATTCAAAATATTCTAATTTTAAACAAACCTCACCTTAAAAAATTTTTAAGAGAAAACACCATTTTCCCATGAAAATTTAAATCAAAGATCTTAAACATAATATAAAAATGAAAAGAAAAGCCAACAATACTAACATTGAAAGCCTCATACCTCCCACTTTATATCAATTTTGCTCCCCTATTTTGAACTATACATGCATTTCTTTTATTCTGTGGGCCTCTTGAATTTTTTTCCTTCAGTTGTTTATTTGTTTATTTTTTGGGGGTAGCACTTGATTTCTTATATTTCTCTTCTTGGTATTTAATCTTTGCTTGTTAAAACTAGAATATGCAATAACAGTTTTCCATTATAAAGTTAATATATGCTCATTATATAAATGTGATATATAATGAAAAGAAACCATCTATTCTTGCAGCACTCATGCAAAGATAACCACCATTGGGATGCTTGGGTGGCTCAGTCAGTTAAGTGTCTGCCTTCAGCTCAGGTCATGATCTCTGGGTCCTGGAATGGAGCCTCACATTGGGCTCTTCACTCAAACTTGAGTCTGCTTCTTCCTCTCCCTCTATATTCTCTCTTTCACTCTCTCTCAAATACATAAATAAAAATCTTTTAAAAATTAAAAAAATGATAACCACCATTGATGTTTTTGTAATTTCAGAGTAACTAGGCCAAGAAGATAATTCAGAAATCATTTCAAACATACTATCTTCTTTAAAAAGACCAAAAGTGGAAATCCTCCAACCACATCCACACATTTTCAAGAACAAAGAGTGACTTTGAACAGGAGAATCAGAATTTTAGAATTGCCCATCACTCATTTTACGAATAAAGAAATGACTCCAAGATAATTAAATGACTTGTAATGATAAAACAGCATGCATTGGCATGAGAAATGGGGGACAGCTCCCTGAACGGCTCCACTATCATTTGTCTATAATGACAAAGCCTAGAGTATTTTCCATGCTGGACAAAAAGGTAGAATGTCAACAAATTGTCTGTAATATAGATTACTGGTTCCCACATTTATTCAATGAATCAGAATTTCTAGTGGAGAAACCCACAATTTTTATTCAAAGGTTGTAGAGTATGGCTGATGACCAGCAAGTTTTACAGATCACTGGTGTAGACCAACTCTTCCTGCATTCATAACTTTCACATTATAAATGGAATTGAGATAATTTGTTCAGCAATATTCTAACTGCAAAATGATATATAAAACATTAAGAAATGAAGCTTGTTCTTGAGGACTGGGCAGTAGGAAATGGTGGGAAAAGGAAAAAGGAATAAACACCTCCTAAACTAGTAATTACAATTTAAAAGCTATAATCCAGGTATAAAATGTTATGTGAGTGTTGTTGGATGAATTTTGTCTCCCAGAAAGGTATGTCTAATTTCCTAACCCCGGGAATGTGATTTTACTTGGGAATTGAGTCTTTGGATGTAATAAGGTAAAACGAGGTCATACTGGATTAGGGTGGATCCTAAATTCAGTGACTAGTATTCATTTTCCTATGTTAGGAATAAGAGAGAGTCACAGAGATACTGACAAACACAGACCATGTAAAGAAAGAGGCAAGGAGGGATTTTTTTTCTAGAGACTTCAGAGGGACCATGGCCCTGCTAATATCTTGATTTCAGACTTTTAGTCTCTAGAACTAGAGAAGATACATCTGTTTTAAACGACATAATTTGTGGCAATTTGTTAAAATGGAAAACTACTACAATGTATCATTTAAGTAGCTTCATTTTTCATGAAAAAAGAAACAAATCAGAATGGCCAGTAAAATTTATAAACATTAGATAAATTGAAATCTTTTACATTTTATAATTGCTACGGCCAAGTCCTCTGGAAAAAAAAATATTATTTTAAGGTTGTGTTTAGCTTTGTTTTTCTTGAACATGAAATGAATAAAACACAGAAGTATAAATCTTTGCAATAAAATCTATTTTAACATTTAGTAAATGCAAACCAAATACTTGAAAAACAGACTTTTTTACTACATTCAGTAAAAGACCTAAATAACTTCTATTCTTAGTGAGATATATACTGTACTCAATTATGTTACAGTTAATAACAATAAAAGACTGTGTGCTCTGCATTGTGCTGGCCAAAATCCCATAGCTACTGTTAAGACAAGGACAATAGCAGGGTCTAGCACACACAAAAAAAATGTTAAAAGAATGGTACTAATTGCAAAAATGGAAGAAATGAGAAACAGACACATTAACAAAAACATGAATCCAACTTTAAGAATGAAACCTTTGGATCAAGGTAAGAAGATAAAGCTGTTATTGAGCTATTCATCATCTAAATTAAATATTACCTCTATACTCATCAATGCAACTATTATCATAGAGGATGAAGCCTAATGAAATAAAGACTCAAGAAGATGCCGCCAATTGAAACTAGAAGAAATCTGAACTGAGATGAGATTCAGTTTTTCTTATTTGTAGTAAGCAGCCTAACGCTTTACACAGGTAAGTAGAAATCTGTGTTGGGCGTCTATCTTATTTTGTTTTGTTTCACTTTTGAACCAAATGCAGAACTTACACATGTAGTATAACCAGATTTATAAGTTACAGATGGGAAATTTATACATGGAAATATGGAACAATAAACTACTGTGGTTGTACTTATGTGTGAATAACAGCAGTAGCTACTATTGTGTTTTCTAACACAGTTCTCAGCCTCTATTTCCTAAAATGGATTCTATCTGATGACAAAACACATGGATAATAATTATCACTATATACTAGAATTTTTGTGCTCTTACTATATGGTAGGCATTACTCTAATCACATTGTATATATTATCTTCACATTAAGAAAAATTGAATAGATTTTTTTTAAGATTTTATTTATTTGAAAAGAGTGAGAGAGAGAG
Organism: Ailurus styani; assembly: GCA_002007465.1. Taxonomy (NCBI): domain Eukaryota; kingdom Metazoa; phylum Chordata; class Mammalia; order Carnivora; family Ailuridae; genus Ailurus; species Ailurus styani. The sequence goes on along the minus strand of LNAC01000371.1, from coordinate 437,638 downwards.
AGAGAGAGAGCATGAGAGGGGTGAAGGGTAGAGGGAGAAGTAGTCTCCCTGCTAAGCAGGGAGCCTGATATGGGGCTCTATTGCTGGGCTTGACCCCAGGACTCCAGGATCATGACCAGAGCAGAAGGCTGATGCTTAACCAACTGGGCCACCCAGGCGCCCCTGAATAGGTATTCTTATTTATTTTTTCAGTGATCCAAGATTCACTGTTTATGCATCACACCCAGTGCTCAATACATGCCCTCCTTAATACCCACCACCAGGCTCACCTCTCCCTTCCATAACCCTCAGTTTGTTTCTCAGAGTCCACAGTATTTCATGGTTTGTCTCTCCAGCCGGTTTACCCCAATACATTTTTCCTTTCCTTCTCCTAGAGCCCTCCATTTTATTATGCTCCACAAGTAAGTGAAACCATAGGATAATTGACTTTCTCTGCTTGACTTATTTCACTCAGCATAATCTCCTCCAGACCCGTCCATGTTGATACAAAAGTTGGGTATTCATCCTTTCTGATGGCTGAGTAATATAGGTATTCTTATGCCAGTTTTACCCATGGAGAAACTGAGGTTCAGTTTCTAAGCCTGAGCCTAAGTGAGCCTAAGTGAGTTGCCCTATTGTTCAGTGGTAAATGGCAGATTAGAAATCAAATCCATGTAGGCCTAACACAATATCTCATGTTATTAACCATCAACTTTTGTGGTCTCCCTTTGTCCTCATTTCCTGTATTCTCTCTTTTCAAATTAGTCCAGGAGCAGGGTCAGTGATATTCCATAGTCTACATTGGTGGAAAGTCTGAAAGGAAGTGAAAAGCCCTTCAAAGGCTTTGTCTTACTCCTCTTAAGAATCCCTCTATATCTTAGGGGGAAGGAGTCCTCAGAGTCTTGGGCTTGGAAAGTCCTTTCTAACATTTCCATAAGATGAGGAAGTAGAGTGAAGGAGAAGTCACTCATGAAGTCCTGGACATGCAATGGAAGAATCTGGCTTGCTAATATCCCAGGTTCAAACTTGAATGCCCTTTGACACATGGGTAAAGATGCATAATAGTGAAAGAACAGCTTTCAAACTAAAAGGAAAGGGAAAATTCAGTTAATAAATGGAAGGATCAGAGAGGTCATTAATAAGAACCCGAAAGTTCTGCTGTTCCACCTCCAGTCAAAGCCCTAAATGGGTTGCATCTGGGTGTGTGGAAGTAGGGAAGGGTGGATGGATAAAAATTGTGGTGTCTCACATGTGGTGGAAGATAGGAGACATGATATAGGTAGCTGACTCTTTAAATTGCTCTTTCTGCTCTTATAATTTCACAAGAGGACAGAGCCATCCTAGAGTAAGAGTAGGGAAGGAAGTCAATGAATGATGTTTATCTTATTGATTTTAGTTTTCACTATACAAGTATTCATATTTATCATAGAAAAAGATAAACGCAGGTAAGAACAAAAGGGAAATTTTAAGTATTCTATAGAGATGACTATTTTAATATAATACTCTTTATTCTATTCATTTTCAAATATATTTATTGTATTATTAGCCCACATATAGTACATCATTTGTTTCTGATGTACCATTCAATGATTCATTAGTTGCATATAACACCCAGTACATCCAGTATCTTTAATGTGTAAAATACACATATCTATAGATGTTTACCTCTATAATACACTTATTTTTTACAAAAGTAGAGATATCACAGCTTTCTATAACCTCCTTTCCCCTTGTAAATTCTATAAACATATTTCTATTGTCAAAACTAAATTTACGTAATTTTAATTGGGATATAATATATAGAAATAACATCTTTAAAATCCTCATAGAAAATTTCAATTATTTCTTTTTTTCCATTATAAATAATATTGTAATGAACATCCTTGGCATGTGTCTAATTCCACGGAACAGAGTCTTAGAATTAGGCTGTAGTTCAAAGACTATGTCATCTTTTAATACACATTGCCCTCTGGAAATGTTGTCCTAGTTTACTCCCACAAGCAATATATGAAGATGTCCATTTTCCAACACTCTCGCCCACACTAGGCCCAGTTAATGGCTTATTTTAAAACTATTTTATGGCAGGATACTTATGTGTAGGAAGGAACCTTCAGTATAAAGTGCAAATGTTGAGAATATTCCCGTTTGAGTGAAACTATGAGACAACTTATGCATTGCTTGATGAAGGTCAGATTTGCTAAGGAATATTAATTAATGGTAGACTACATTAATGGTAGGAATATTAGTAATGTTGGTAGATTACCATAAATGTTTGCTCTTTGAAAACTGTTGGATTACAGTTTCCAGTAGTCAGAAACTTCAGTTTTAATGACTTACATGACATTTATTAACTTTCCTATTATTAGTACAAAATAAACCGGCATCATTTTATAGCCAAAAAAATAATTTATCTGCACCACAGTTCCTATTCTGTGAGTCATCAAATGCCACCTACCTGTGACAAGCTTCATGAGCCATTAGAAGGGATTTTCCACCCTCAGCAATGACTTGATGAAAAAAATTTAAAAAATTAAAAATTAAAAATAAATAAAAATTTTATATAGTGCACAAATAAGCCTTACTTTCCCAGACAAGGGATTATATTTATTTTAAAGGTGGCTTATACCTGAAAAAGATCCATATGGAAAATCTGTAGGTTTGCTTCCTTTTTCACGCATATGGACCTATTTCAATGATTAAAAGGCAAGCCAGATATTTTGACTCAAACTTGAAAAAAAAGAAAAGAAAGAAAACACAATATGCTGAGTGTAGTCATAAAGTGTTTTTCAGTTGCTCAAGGGCAGTGAAAAAATAAAAATATTCTGTACTGTACACAAGGCAAAACTATAATCCAATCTCAGCATTCCTACATGTTCATGGATGATGCATATTCTGCCTCAGGTTCATATGCGCAAAGATCGGCACCAATGTACTCTTTGCCTGATTTGGCTTTGAGTCACTGCCATGAGATTATCAACATCTTAGAACAAAATTATTCTATTTTAGAATTCTGAATAGAGTTTTATTTTGCTTAAGATTCCATTTTTAGCATTAGTTGGAACACTTTTGCCACAACTGTTAATTTAAGAAAAGTTAAAAGTCCTCAAACAATGCAACAATGCCAAGAAAAATAATTTCATGTACAAAGTTAAATGGTGGCTCCACCTCCCTGTGCATCATCACTTCTTAGAGGTTTCTCATACCAGTCCTGGTTAGGTTCCATTTTATGATTGGTTAAGTCTGGAAAAGTGAGGTGTTTTTTGGGGGAGGGGGTTGTTGTTGTTGTTGTTTGGTATGTTATCTCTAGAAATTTTCTTAAATTTATTTATTTATTTATTTTTATTCTTTGCCCCAGGGGTAAAGGTCTGTGAATCATCCGGCTTACATCTTTCACAGCATTTACCAAAGCACAAACCTTCCCCAATGTCCATAACCCATCCACCCTATCCCTACCCTCCCACGCCCCAGTAACCCTCAGTTTGATTTGTGAGATTAGGAGTCTCTTATGGTTTGTCTCCTTCCCCATCCCATCTTGTTTCATTATTTTTCCCTCCCTACCACCCATGACCCCCCCACCCTGACTCTCAAGTTCCTCATATCAGAGAAATCATATGATAATTATCTTTCTCTGATTGACTTATTTCGCTCAGCATAATACCCTCCAGTTCCATCCACGTCGTTGCAAACGGCAAGATTTCGTTTCTTTTGATAGCTGCATAGTATTCCATTGTATATATATACCACATCTTCTTTATCCATTCATCTGTTGATGGACATCTAGGTTCTTTCCATAGTTTGGCTATTGTGGACATTGCTGCTATAAACATTCGGGTGCACGTGCCCCTGAGGATCACTACCTTTGTGTCTTTAGGGTAAATACCCAGTAGTGCGATTGCTGGGTCATAGGGTAGCTCCATTTTCAACTTTTTGAGGAATCACCATACTGTTTTCCAGAGTGGCTGCACCAGCTCTAGAAATTTTCTTCTTTCCTTTTGTTTTTTTTAATCACAAGAATTGAATACTTAAATAATTCCCTATTTTTTTTCTAAAACGATGTTTCAAAATATCCAATTACATGAAATATATCAACATCCCCACTTTTATGTGGTCAGAACTTTGAGTTAGAACTACACCTAAATTCTATAATCCAGTGAGCCCCCCAGGGAAAAATTGGATAACTTTCTTCATTAGCATTTCTCCCTTTTAAAATTCACTAATAGTAAATACCTTACAACTTAGTGACAACAACTGAAGCTGACGTAAAATCATGTGAAACTGCATCAGATATATCACCTCAGTGTACTATTAGTAATAACTGGCTATTTAAACTGGACAGTTTGATAGATGTAGTTAAGCATCAAAATCAGCATAAAGATCAAAGAGTAGAGTAACTTGTAAAGATCAAATTTGTAGAGTAACAGTCAAAAATTCCAATTCCAGAGTTTAATGAGCATGCAATACTTGACTAATTCCTGAGTCCATCTGGGACTCAGTTTTACAGTTTGCAAAGGGGAAGGGCTTTTGTGGAGATAAATATGATAACATGTATTAAAGTAGGTAGCATAATACCTACCACATAAGGGGTGCACAATAATAAATGAATAATTCTTAGGAATTTACCATCTTCTTTCTATTCTGAAGGTGAGCAAATCAACAGGATACAAAAACAACCAACAGAAACAAAAGCAGCTTGTTTTGTTGTTTCTGAAGATACATACATGTTATTTTTCTTTTTTCTCACTTTTGTTGTTTTTTTGTTTAAACAAAATCTACTGAATGCTTCAGAAAACTGATGCCTAAGATTATTGTTTCCCATAATCTCATCTATGCCAAACTACTAAAGGAGAAAAGCTAGAAGGAAAAAAAAATAAATGAACACACTGTATGACCCCAGACCCTTCTCTTTGTTTCTTAATGAACTGCCTAAACTTTTTTACGGTCCTTTATTCCTTGAGAATCAGCCTAACTTTAAGTATTGTCTGGTACCTTAAATCTCACTACACATGAGGAGATGGAAAAGTTTCTGAGAACATAGGACCATCCTTAAGTTAAAAGTAGGAGGCAGTGTCAAAAACAAAACAAAACAAAACAAAGAACTATATTTGCACGTATCTTTTCATTAGCATTGTAGTGTCCTTCCAAAACATATCAGGCAGACATATCCTTCAGGTATGCATGGCAAGTCCCATAGGTTGGCTCACTAAACACCCATTTCAAGCCGCTTTTCCTTGCCTCCCTCTGTTTTATCACTCCAGAAATACTCAAACCTAAAAATGAACAGCTCTGGTCAATGAGGTATAGGTATGAGGTAGCTGAGCAATCTTTTTCCTCTTTTCCCTTCTCCATTCCTATAATGCAGACTAAATCCCTAAAGAAGCTCTAGCCATCTTATAGCAAAAAGGACCAAATAATTAAATAAATAAAATTAAAACAAAACCAAAATCACACAGATAACAGCAGGAATTGAATTAGCCTGATGATATTGAGACATATACATTCCTAAATTGTTTTTCTTCTGCTCAACAGCCCTTATTTTAAGCTCTTAAAGAAAGGGATTTCTGTATTTGCATTTGAATGCATCATGGAATCCAGTCTGACTTTAAATCCTCCCTCTGAAAGAACTTCCTTGATGTTCCAAGTCAGATACTTGGTCTCTGCTCTCCCAAAGTAACTTTGTGCATACAGTTTTTCAAGAACAACCATAGTTTTCATTGAAGTATAAGTCAAAAAGTGCACAAATTAAAAGACATAGCTTGATGATCTACTACAAAGTACGCTTTGAACCAAGTCAAGAAATAAAACATTCTCAGAAACCCAGAAAGCCCCCTTGTGCCCTAGAATGCCCCCAACTATCCTCTCCACTTCCCCAAAAGTAACCAGTAACTACCTTTGGCCACCATCAATTACATAAATTCAAAAACAGGAAAGACACAGTATGTATTCATCTATGTCTGATATATTTAATAAATACAGTATTTTATGAAAGACATCAGGTTGTTTTATGTACCAGTAGTTTATTTTCCTTGTTGTTTAGCATTCTAAACAATTGTAACAACAATTGTACAAATATACCACAATTTATCCAATCTACTGTTGATGGATACTGGACTGTTTTCAAACCATGGGAATTAGGAATGATACCTCTATAAATAATCTTGTGCATGGCTTTTGATAGATATATAGATATATAGATATATAGATTTCTGTTAAGTGTATACCTAGGAGAGGAGCTGTTAGGTCAGAGTGTGCATATATCAACTTTAACAGTACTACCCAACACTTCTCCACAGAGTTTGTACAAATCAGGGTCCTATCAGCAGTGTGTGAGAATTCTAGTAGCTCTGCATCTGTACAAATAGTTGGTATTTCAGTCAAATTTAGCCTTTCCTGTGAACTGAACTGAAATTCTATAGTATTAATTTTGCATTTCCCTAACTACAACTAATGGTCAAAATGCCTCATATGTATTTGGGCTATTTGGATTGTGTGTGTGTGTGTGTGTGTGTGTGTGTGTGTGTGTGTGTGTGTGCACGCACATGTGTGCACGTGTGTGTGTGAAGTAACTAAGTCTTTTGTCGATTAGAAAATTTTACAAGTGAACTGTCTGCCTTTTTTCTGGTTGATTTGGAGAAGCGGTTATGTTTTCAAGATAGGAACACTTTTCAGTTATATGTAATATAAATAGTCTCTCCCACTTTGTGGTCTCCCTTTTTGTTTTGTTAATAGTGATACTAATTTTGATGTAGTTCAATATATTAATGTCCTTTCATGGTTAATGATTTGTATTCTACTTAATATTTTACTACCTCAAGATCTGAAAGTTATTTTTGTAGAAACTATTACTTTACCTTTCACATTTAGACCTACAACACACCTGAAGTGATGTTTGTGTACAGTGTGAGATAGAAGCTGAGTTTTTAAAATGTAATATCCATATACCATGATTGGCTCATGATACAATATGTGGCATCTTAGATTCAAGGAAATATGGTAATATTCTAAATTAATCATATTACTTTCAATGATGGAATATAGCAAAACAGACTAAAATTAATGAAAAACTTGTGATAGAGATGACAGAAGATGATGTATTTAAAACAAAAAAAATAAGCTTTTAAAATATTAGAATAGGATAAAAAGTGACTTCAAAAGTTAGAATGATTTAATAGATATATCAATAAGAATTTATGATTTTCAATAAACGTTGCCAGTTCTATTACCTAAACTAATATATAGTCCTAAAACACACAATTTTTATCCCTAACAGTACTGCTCAGTAACATTACTGGAATCCATGTTTTGGATATGTATAATATCAAAACATGCCTAGACTATCTTATTGCTAAACTGCAACAGTGCGTTCAAAGATATTTGGAATAATGCTAAAAAGAATAAGAGCCCCAACTAAAAGGATAAAAATATTTAGACTTCATTGGAAACTAATGAATATTTAAAGTGTCATGGGTCTAAAATGTTTGAAAAGAGCAAATATAAATTATATTATTTTTAAGTCATTCACAACAAAGGAAACAATCAACAAAATTAAAAGCCAACCTATGGAATGGGAAATACCATATCCAATAAAGGGTTAGTATCCAAAATATATAAATAACTCCTATAACTCAACATCTAGAAAACAAATAATCCAATTAAAAAGAGGAAGACGTGAACAGACATTTCTCCAAAGAAGACAGAGATGGTTAAGAAACACATCAAAATATGCTCAAAATTATTCCTCACTGGGGAAATGCAAATCAAACTGCAATGAGCTACTGAGTAAGGAAAGGGTTAAGGTGTAGGCGGGGAGAGGTAGGGGGCCCCTGACTAGCTCTGAAACTATTCCTGGCAGCCAGAAGCCCTAAGGCAGAGTGAACAAGAGATTAGGAAACAGACTGCCTGGCCTTGGATGGTCAAAGTATTTTTCTTTGGCAGCTATAGTGCATCACAGAAAAAGACCAAACCTCAAAGAATTAAGTCATAAAGGGCGTCATCAATAGTCCTTACTCAAACCAAGATGGCACAAGAATCTTAAGGCCACAAGCTTCCCAGTCAGTTCTTTATAAAACACTGCCACTAAAAGCCCTCAGAGGCAACCTATTTGGGAGCCCTCTCACTCTAGAGAGTTTTACCTTTCCTTTCTGCTCTCACCTTCACTTAATAAATCTTCTCTTCACTGTTTTGTGTCCATGAAAGTCATTCTTTGACTCCTTGAAACAAGAACCTTGTGATCTTGTAACACCATCACCTCACACCTGTCAGAATGGCTAAAATCAAAACTCCAAGAAATGACAAGTGTTGGTGAAGATGGAGAAATGGAAACCCTTGTGCTCTGTTGGTGGGAATGCAAACTGGTACAGCCACTATGGAAAACAGTATGGAGGTTCCCTAAAAGGTTATAAGGGGGACTTCCCTGAAATCCAGTAATTGCACTACTGGATATTTAAAAAACAACAACAATAACGACAACAAAAACCAAACCTAAAAAACACCTATTCAAAGAGATACATGCACCCCTTTGTTTATTGCAACATTACTTATTATAGCCAAACTATGGAAGCAGCACAACTGTCCATTGATAGATAAATGGATAAAGAAGATGTGGTGGACATAAACTCTCTCTCTCTCTCTCTCTCTCTCTCTCTCTCACTCACACACACACACACACACACACACACACACACACACACACCTAGGAATATTATTTAGCCATAAAAAAAAGAATAAAATCTTGACATTTGCAATGACACGTATGAGGTAAAGAATATAATGCTAAGCAAAATAAGTCAGAGAAAGATAAATACCATATGATTTCATTCATACGTGGAATTTAAGAAACAAAACAGATAAGCAAAGGAAAAGAAAGAGGAAGACAAACCTAGAATCAGACTTTTAACTACATAGAATAAACTGATAGTTACTAGAGAGGTGGTGGGTGGAGGGATGGGTTAAATAGGTGATGGGGATTAAAGAGTACACTTAACATGATGAGCACTGAGTAATGCATAGAATTGTTGAATCACTATCTTGTACACATGAAATTAATATAACACTATGTTTACTGGAATTAAAAAGGTTAATACAAATAAGAGTCAAAAATTTTTAAATAAAGTTTTAAGATAAAAATGGTATTTTAAATGTTCTATATGAACAAACACAAGCTTTTAAATACTATCTTCAAGTTTTTATCATTGCCTAAGTTTACTATCACAAATGTTAATATAATACATTATATGTTATTTTATATTATATCAATTATATAATAACATAAAAATATTAGGATATATTCAGAATTAACTCAAATATGTTTTTGTCACTTATAGATAATATTTTTTAAAAAAATGGGTAGGAAGATTTCAGAGAGGAGTAAATAAAATAATTTTTTAAGTCTAAACATTATCTAAAGCAGAGTTCTCGGGCGCCTGGGTGGCTCAGTGGGTTAAAGCCTCTGCCTTCGGCTCAGGTCATGATCTCAGGGTCCTGGGATCCAGGCCCGCATCGGGCTCTCTGCTCAGCAGGGAGCCTGCTTCCTCCTCTCCCTGTCTCTCTGCCTGCCTCTCTGCCTACTTGTAATCTCTCTCTGTGTGTCAAATAAATAAATAAAATATTTAAAAAAAAAAAAAAATAAAGCAGAGTTCTCAACATGTGGGATCATAAGCAGTAGCATCAGCATCACCTGGGAACCGGTTAAAGATGCAAAATCTCAGCCCTTTCCCAGACCTACTGAATCAGAAACTCTAGAGATGATGTTCAGCACTCTGTCATTTTAAATACCTCCCTGTGATTCCAATGTAATTACAATTTGAGAACCATTTTGATCTAATGAGAGTATTTGAGTTATTGCCCACCCTGAGTTTTAAAGCTAAATTGTGTTGGATATTTAACACTGACTGCCATATCCATCTGAGGGACTTAAATGGTTATAAAGAATTTATATTTTCTCTGTACCAGAGTTTGGCGTCGTCATTTTGAGACACCACTAGAGCCAAAAGTCCTCATATATGGATTCAAATCCAGATATGTCTTAATACAAGACTATACTCCACACTATGTCACTTTCTCTCCCAGCATTCCATTATAACCTTTTCTACAAAGAAAAGAAGTAACTTGCCTAAGCTGAACTTCTACTATATCTTAATTCTGTACATACTGTTATCTCTAATCCTCATGTCCCCATATATGTGAAGATGAGATGGGAAAGATCTGAGGTTCAGGAAGGTCAAACATAGGGCCCAAAGCCACACAGCCAGCAGGGACAGAGGCAGGATTCCACTCTAATGCTTCCTGAATCCATAGTCTATATGCTCTTTCCATTTGTTATCATACACTCCTAATACATACACCACATGGGTTCAATAAAAGTTAATTGGGTGAATGAGGAGTGAAAGAATGATCTGAATTTCCCTGTTACTGGATTTTCAGGGGCTCTCTCAGTGGACAGTTTCTAGATAGCCTCTAAGAACTGCAAAGACACTTTGACCAACACGATGGTTCACTTAACAGAGAGACAAGGAAAATATTGGATTCACTGAGGAAGGATTACATCATTAAAATGCTAAATCTTATAAAAGAAACATTTTAGTCATTTCATTATTTCAAGCTGTGTGTTTCCTCAATGCTCCCTGAAAATATTTGAAATGCACAAAAGATATTGAAAAGTAACTTTTTCAATGAAAATGTGAATTCCAACACCTTACAAAGCACATTATACTAGTGTGACATGTTCATGGTTCATTTACTTTAACTTAGCTCCCAGAAAACTTCTTAGAAAAACTTAGCACTCAAATTAATTGTAAAATCATTTTAAAATTATATGAAATGACATAAGGAGATGAATGCAATAGTTGCTAATGTTTCTTGGAGGAGTCATGGGGCAAGGGAGAGAAAGAAACAGATTAAGAAGCTGCAGACATTTGTTACTTGAATAGCAGCAGGAATGGAAAACACATAGGGGTAACATTTTAAAGCTGTGTGTGGGAGGCACTTGCACAAAATATTTTGTCAACAGGATTTCTGCATACACCTCTCACACACTGCTTAGGAAATTTACCCCAAAATAGAGATTCTTAACTTTTTCTTTCCCCCTTGCAAGCTGTCTAGCCTATGTAATTAAAGTCCACCAGCAAAATAGTATTCAGGTACTGACAAGATTGATAGTTCCCCAGCCTTTGCCACAGAGGAACAAAGTTAGGCATTTTCATTTTACTCAACTGTAGTTGTGAAAAATACTCTCATCTGCCTCCTAGAGCAATCACCATTACTGGTTTCCTCCTTAAGTGTCTCTGCCAGGTCCAGATGACATTTCCCCTCCATTTTGCTGATAAACATTCACTCTCTCAAGCAAATTTTATTAATATTTGATCAAATGCATTGTAACATCTTGAGCCTTTATTCATGGCAATAAAAAAATTATGGTAAACTTCTCTTAACTTTGTGATTTCATTTGACAATGAGCACATTGTGAAGCAGAATCTATTGTAAGATGCTAAGCATCACTGATTTTCTCTTTATTTACAAGTATGTACCCCAAATGTACCAAGGCATTAGCATGTATGTATTTACCAGATCATGTTAACATTTAGACCCAAATTTGTACATTAATTAACTCAAATGTCATCAGAAAAGATTCAAAGTTGCTTCTGGGCCATCTACCCCAAACCCTCCTTGCAAAGTCTATCTCCATTATTCCTGAGCTTTAACACTCTGAACTTAACTCTTTCCTGAAGTCCTATATGCACAAAAAGAAATTGTAAGCATGAATGAAAGAAACCTCATTTGAAATGGAGCCGGGAAGCCCTGAACAGGGAGCTCTCACACGCGTACTTGCTATTGCAGCTTACTTCACATTCCCGGGCAGGAAGTTTATTTTGTTATCCCAGCACAAGAAAGGAAGATTTCCTCCTTGCCAGTAAGAAACTGACACAACTCAACCAATAAGAAACTATCACTACCCTGAACTCTTGCTTTCCTCCAACAAGATTTTCCTTCAAAGTAGCCCTTCCCAACTTCCTCCCTTTTATCTACAAAGAAATATTCCTCTCCTTTTTTCTCTGGACTTGCCTATGGTTTTCCACAGTTCGCATGTCCCCAACTGCAATTCTCCTCTTCCTGAATAAATTCATTTTGCTGGTAAAATAAGTGACTATTTCTAAGGTTAATAAAACACACACACACACACACACACACACACACACACACACACACACATGAACACAGTTATTTTATCTTAGAGCAGAAATGAGTAAAATTTTCTGAAAATGGCCAGACAGTAAAAATTCTTAGATATTAGAAGTCATATGGTCTCTGCTGAAACTTAGTTCTTCCGTTGTAAGACACATAAACCAATACACATGCCTGTGTTCTAATAAAATTTTATTTACAGGGACACTGGGTAGTTCAATTAGTTAAGAGTCAGACTTGATTTTGGCTCAGATACAGCCCTGCATCTGGCTCCATGCTGAGCATGGAACCTGCTTAAGATTCTCTCTCTCCCTCTTCCCTGCCTTAAAAAACAAAACAAAACAAAACAAACAGAAACCCACAAAAACAAAAACAAACCAAAGCTGCATTTACAAAAACAGGCTGGGGGTAAAGTCGTAGTTCAAGTTGTTTGCCAATTCCTGTCTTAGATTGTGTCTGAACTGAATTAGCCTCATTTTCCACCCTAGGGGTAATTGAGAGAAAATCTTTGCTACTCCATACCATCTGTATTAAGAATTTAATACTTTTCACTTACACTTTTTCATATAATTTTTTGTTGTTCCTAGAAATTATGGTTCCTACTTCTGAAGAATTTATGGATCCCAATGATAAAATGAGTCTATAGATAATGTCTGATAGGATTCTACAATTCTAAGTAGCTCCTGGAGTGTTGGATCTGACACAGATGCTCCATAATTCACAGACCATAAACAGGCATGAAAATTTATTAAACTTCTAAACCATTTAAATACTATTGAACCAGCTTTAGAAATGTTATAATATGTATACTTTTAAATATTTTACCTGTATAAGCAAACACATGGACAATTGATAGAAATGATGGTATTCTCATTTATATAATGTTTTTACTTGGATCTAGCTATTCAAGCAAAAAAGCCCTGATTAATAAATATTGTCAAAGTATAAAATTACATTCTCTTTAAATTTATGGCCATTATTTATTCAGTAAACATTTAATGAAAACTATCAGTGTCAGTTACCAGATTAGATACTAAAATGCACTTATAAATAACACAGTCTATATCCTGAAGGGATGTCAAGGGTGGTTATTAGACTCCGTGTAGATTCTTTAATCTTGAAATGCAAATACCCTTTGTATCTTGTTGGCTTGAGTACTCAAGTGGATTTTATGACCAAATTAAAATGATTCAGGGAACAATCAACTTTACTAACAGAGAATTCAGCATTTCTTAGGGATCTCCTCACACTCAAATCCTCAGTGTTGCTTGAATATGTCCACGAATTAGTTGCTATTTCTTCTCATCTTCATTTGCTTGATAGAAGAACATATTCTGAGGCCTTTCTAAGGCCAGAGTCTGTAAATGCAAATCTTTGAATAACCCTGTCTTTGGCAGTTGTCTCCTGACTGAAGAGGTCAGCATTCAGAGTTGCTAATGGCTGTGCCAAAAGCCATAGTTGTTCTACAGTGTAGAACTGTATGACTGTTCTGCAATGAAGTCACTCGGACTGAAGTTACTGTTATTGGATTTCTGCCAATCAATCCAAGTAGTCTCCTTACAATATGAACACATACTTTCCCCCTCTTCAACTGAAACTCAGTAAAGAGTGTCCCACAGCAAAATTGCTTGGATGCTCAAGGCTATGACTCTTTGGTGATCCAGCTCCTTCCATAGATAGTAGTGTTTCTTTACACATATCCACGATGCCAAGATTAGGTCAAGATGTTTTCCCAAATCATCTACACTGTGCCATAATCAACAACCCTCCCACAATGGTCTTCCTGACTCCAGTAACTGAGATCTTAGTAATAAATTCATGCATGGATTTGGAAACAACCATCTGTAAAGGAGCCTCTATCAGATATGACTTTATATTTTTGAATTCAAATTTAAAAATCTATATGTATAGGCATTACAAATACAAACAACTATGTGATTATTTGTTTGCTCCCAATCTTAGAAACTAAAACTATTTATTTTGCAGAATTGTGAGTCTTAACTTCACCTACAAAACCAACCTAGCTCTCCAGGTTCTTGTCTAGGCAGAGTCATTTTACAACTTATTTGGGATAGTCAGCATTCACTAATTACAATTAAATTCACTATAGTAAAATCTTCCACTTAGGATATAAAAAGCTCTAGAGAACATCATTAATTCATAACAATGATAAAAAGTTGCACAATCTACAAAATAATAATTTTTGACCCCATCAGAAAGATAAATTTATGAAGCAATCAAATAATCTGGAGGCCAAAAAAGAATAAGCCCCTCCAGGGACAAAGTACAAAAAGAGTTGTACCTCTTGCAGAGCACAGAAGACACAGATAGCTACCATATAAGCAGGTAAGATGGAATAACTTAAAAATGTACTGTATTGTAAAAGGCCAAGTGTGGGTTAATATGGTATTTTAGAATAGACGGAGGCACCAGATGGAAAATTGCATTCATTTGGAAGATCTTTTCCATGGGCCTCCATTAGATACTCAGAAGAACTACAAGACTGGAAAGAGTTCTCAGTGGTATTGGCATGCAAAATTAAGTGATGGCTGTTAGCATGTACACACAAAGCCCTGCCTACTCCAATAACACTTTCTACTAAAGAGCTCTATAACCACTTGAGGAAGGGCAATAGATTTGTCACTCTCAGTACACAAAGATCTATTATGACTAGGAAAACAGTAGAAGATCAAAAAACCCTTTAGTCCTGGGGAAGAAGCAGTGATTTATCTTTGCACCATAATAAGTAGAAGTCTATAACTGTTAAAGGAAGAAAAGGAATGTCCTGTGCAAGACTGAGTAAAGATATAAGGAAGAGTTTGGTTACCCAGATAAGGAAAAACAGGAAAATTGATACTCATTTCCAAGACCCACATGCACAGACACTGCTCCAGCAGTGATGGGGGAAGAGTAAGAGCACAGAAACAAACTCCCTCTAGCAAAGACACACAGGGACTGCTGAAAGATGAGAAGGAACAGGAATACTGATAAACACCATTTAGCAATCCAGCACATACTCTAAATACAAGGAAAAAGCAGCCTACCATCATAGGAATTTGAGGCCTGTAGAGTATGAAAGGAACAATAAAACAATACCACAACTAATTCAGCTGCTGACAGACTCAACTCCCCCTGCTCAGAGATTGACAGGAAAACTACCTATTGTAAGGGTTGTTTTTTTCTTTTTTTTTTACCATTTATTATCTTGTCTCCTATTCTATACATGAGCATAGGCATTCAATCAAAAAGTATGCCACAGAAAATGAAGAAAACCCCACTCAGCTGTGGGATAAAGAGATAAAGCAATTGACACTACCAGGCTCAAGGATGGCCCAGATGTTGAAACTATCAGAGACTTTAAAATAGCTATAACTGATATACTAAAGTATATAGCAGGGGAGGTTGATAAAATGCATGAACACATGGGGAACATCAAAAGAGAGATGAGAACTCTAAGTAAAAAATGCTAGAAATAAGAATAGGAATAAAAGGAATAACTATCCTTTAATAGCCTCATTGGTAGACTTAAACCAATAGAGGAAAAAAGCAGTGAATTTGAAGATAGGTTAATATGAAATACCCCCCTAAAAAAAGACAAAAGAGAAAAAAGAATGAAGAAAATATATATTTCAAGAGCTGTAGGACAGTATTAGAAAGTCAGATACCTATAACATTTAAACCAAGAGAGAGAGGAGAAAGTGAATAGGGCAAAAAATACATTTGAAGATATAATATGGAAAATTAAAGTAAGGAAAGATATCAAACCATACATTCAGGAAATTCTAGGAGCTCTGAATCAAATAAATACACACAGAAATAAGCAAATAAATGGGGGGGGGGAAGACATGTCCTAGTCAAACTTATAAACAAAAACAAAAACAAAAAATCCTCCCAGTGAAAATAAACTTGTGAACACATTAGAGAGAAAAACAAAAATAAGAATTATAGCATGTCATCAGAAATCATCCAAGCCAGAAAAAAAGAAAAAATTTTCTTTAAATATCTAAAAAAAAAAAAAAAAAACTACCAATCCAAAATTCCATACCCAGTAAATTTTTTTTCCAAAACAAAGGCAAAATAAAGTATTTATCAGACAAAACCTAAGATAATTCATTCATAGCATAACTCTAATATTAAAGAAGATCTTCAGACAGAAGAAATAGGATACTAGACAGAAACTCCATCTAAATAATGAACCTCAGAAATGATAAAAATCAAAGGAAATATAAAATAATTCCTATATTTAAGGAATTTTCATAAATTATTGCCATTGTTTAGTTATTTAAAGCAATGTAGAACATATTTAAAGATAAAATATATGAAAAAACATTTAAAAATAGAAGAATTGGAGATGCATTGCTATAAGAGTCATACATTATATATGAACTTTTACATTATTTGAAGATAGACTGAAAAATTAGAAATGTAGTTAAAGACATAGTTTAAACTTAACAACTAAAACAAAAAAAGGTGTAACAACAGTGGAGAATAAATCATAAAAAATAAAATAGTAAGGCAGAAGAGGGAAAATGGAACAAAGGATAAGAAATATAAAAAGCCATCAGGATGGTAATTTAGGACCAACAAAATCAGTGATTACCTTTCATAAAAAGGTATGAAATTAAAAGAAAATCACAGAACAAAGCAAAATTGAACTATATGCTCTTTTATAAAAAAATAAAAACATAGGTAAGTTGATAGCAAAATGACTGAAATGGATGGACATGCTATCAATAATTTAAAAAAACTAGAAAGCTAGATTAATATAAAAAAACATTAAAAACAAGGAATACTCTTAGGTATTTAGAAACATATTACACAATGGCAAAGACTCAATTCATCAAAAAGATCTAAAAATGCTAAATCAGCAGGTGCCTAAAATAATTACATGAAGCAAAAACTACAGAACTCACGGGAGAAACAGACAAAGCCAAAATTATGGTTGAACACTTCAGAACTCCTCCAAAGTAAACAAAAAATCAATAAGGATATAGAAGAACTAAACACTATCAACCAACTTCACCTGCTTGAAGTTATAATACACTTTACCTAAACAGCAGCGTAAGACACTATTTTCAAGTGCACAAAGAACATTCACTGAAATAGAACATATTGGGCCACATAAATGTAAAAACAAACTTCAAGAAATGTAAAAGATTTGAACTGAACACAATGAAATAAACTAGAAATCAAAAAGACAAACTTAAATGGCAAATTAACAAATAACTAGAGGTTACAGAGGAAATCACAAGAGAAACTAGAAAATATTTTCTGTTATGTTGTAACATGTCAAACATTGGTGAATGTAGCCAAAAGAGGCTTACCATCTTTTAGTAGAAAACAAGCAAGGTTTAACATCAATAATACAAATGCCCATCTTAAAAAACAAACAACCCTCCCCACACACACAATTAGAAAAAAAGCAAATTAAACCTGAAGTAAGCAAAAGGAAAATACTACAGATAAGAAAAATGGATGGTGAAATTAAAGGCAGGGAAACCATAAAACAAAAATAGTTTTATCTGTTAAAAGATCAATAAAATTATTGTCTCTATACTGACTAAGAAACAAGGGAGAAGACAAATTATCAATATTAGATGTAAAGAAGGGACATTTTGACAAATCCTAGAGACAGTAATGGGAAGGGGACTTTAAGGGAGATCCTTAACAATTTTTTTTTTTTTTTAAAGATTTTATTTATTTATTTGACACAGAGAGAGAGATCACAAGGAGGCAGAGAGGCAGGCAGAGAGAGAGGGGAGAGGAGGAAGCAGGCTCCCCGCCGAGCAGAGAGCCCGATGTGGGCCTCGATCCCAGGACCCTGGGATCATGACCTGAGCCGAAGGCAGCGGCTTTAACCCACTGAGCCACCCAGGCGCCCGATCCTTAACAATTTATATAAATAAATTTTTTGTATCTTAGAGAAAATGACAAATATCTTAGAAGACAGAAAATATTAAGCTCACTCAGAAATGGATATATACCCTTGAGAGCTTTATATTTACTGAAGAAATTAAATTAATACTTTAAAACCTTCCAATGTATAAAACCCCAAGCACATATGGTTTGGCTGGTGAGTTCCATCAAATATTTTGGGTGAAAAAAAAGATAATAGTAATTGCACACAAACTCTAGAAAATAAAAGAGAAAATAAAACAACTCTTTTGGTGAGGCCGACATACCCTGACAAAGATATTACAAAATACCTGACAAATATTCTACAACAAAATAAAACTATAGACCAATCCCTCATTAGCATAAACACATAATCCTTAAAATACTAGTAATTCAAACCTAGCAACAGACTTGAAAAAATAATGCATTATAACCAAATGGGGTTTATTGCAGGAATGCAAGGGAAGCTTAACATTTGAAAACTCAGTAAACATAATTCACCATCAACAACAGACTAAAGAAGAAAATAATATAATTATCATATTAGATTCTAAAAAGGCATGAAACAAAAGTCAACATCCACTAATTATAAAACTCCAAAGCATATTAGAAATATAATTTCCTCAATGTGACTAAGTGAATCTGTGCAATACCTACCTACAGTTAATATCATATAATGTTAACACTCTTTTATTAAAATTGGGATCATTGCAAATATGCTCTCATTATTTCTATTCAACATAAGAGTGGAAGCCCTAGATAGTGAAATAAAAAAAAATTAATACAGAAAGAAGAAATGAAATTGTCTTTATTTACAGAATATTTTATTATGTTTATAGGGAAAAAAACCCAAACCTATAAGCCTGGGATGCCTTGGTGTCTCAGTCAATTAAGCATCTCCCTTTAGCTCAGATCATGATCCCAGGGTCCTGGGATCAAGTCCTGCATCAGTCTCCTTGCTCAGTGGGGAACCTGCTTTTCCTTCTGCCTCCTGCTCCCCCCTGCTTATGCTCTGACAATATAAAAAATTAAAAAAAATTTAAAAATCTATAAGCTTTTAGAACAAATAAGTGAGTTAAGCTAGTTTTTAGGAAACAAGGACCAACTGTATTTCCAGACAGGCAATGAAGAATTGCAAAGTAAAATTAAAATCAAATTTACCATTTATACAAGGGACACCCCATATGACTATCAGCATATTTTTTAGCAGAAACTGCAGGGCAGAAGACAGTATCATGATATCTTCAAAGTGTTGAAAGAAAAAAAAATGCAACCAAGGATACTCTATCTGGCAAGTCCATTATTTAGAAGTGAAGGAGAAATAAAGAGTTTCCCAAACAAAAATTAAAGGAGCTTTTCAACAGGATCTTGGGATTGAACTCCACATTGGGGTCCCTGATAGAAGGGAAGCCTGCTTCTCCCTCTCCTACTCCCCCTGCTTGTGTTCCTGTTCTTCCTGTCTGTCAAATAAAATATATTTTTTTAAAAAAGTAATAGATCAATATAGATTAATCAGAAAGGTTAATCAGTATAAAATCAATATAAAGATTAAAAAAAGCAGTAAAAACAATTATATCTACAAAAATCAATTTTCAAGGTATTCACAAAATAAAGTGACACAAAGTATGAAACCATATACATAAAACATGGCAGGGGGGAGGGGAGTAAAAATTTTGTATTTTAGAATGGGTAAAACTTAAGTGACCATCAGCTAAATATAGATTGCCCTATACTGAAGATGTTATATATGAACTTAATGGTAAGCACAAAGCAAAAACCTATCATAGATACAGGAAACAAAGAGAAAGGAATATAACACTAAAGAAAGCCATCAAAACAAAGGGAAGAGAGCAAAAGAAGGAACAAAGAACTATGAATACATAAAACAAGTAACAAGATGGTAATAAGCACATACCCAACAATAATTACTTTAAATGTAGATGGACTAAATGCTCCAAAAGACATAGGGTGACTATAAAAATGCAAGTCCCATCCACAGGAAGCCTACAAAAGACCCACTTCAGACCTAAAGACATGTGCAGATTAAAAGTGAAGGGATAGATAAACATAGAACATAAGAACTGAAACAAAAAGAAAGCTGGAGTAGTGACACTTTTATTAGAAAAAAAATGGTCTTTAAAACAAAGGCTGGAACTTGGGGCTGGAACTTGTGGGGAGGCTGGATATATTAGACTAATATATCCAGACAGACCCTGCCCTTCCTACTCCAGGAAGAGTGGTGCAGGTGTGTGCTGCAGGAATATGCTGGGTTTGGAGATTCCAAACAGAATTGTATGCCAGAGATAGAAATGCTTGGTCACAGGCAGGGTGAGCTGGGAGTGTGGCTGAAGACCAGGTAGAAGTGAGGGACTGGCTGCTGTTCTCTGAAGGCACACTGAGAAGTGGGGCCCCGAGCTTTCACTTCTATGGGCCCAGAGATTGGGAGGCTGCCATTTTCATTCCCATCCTCCAAAGCTGTATGAAAATTGTTCAGGGAACAAAAGATCCCGAGAGTTGAACCTGAGCCAATTACGTAGCCTGGCCCCTGACAAGGGCAGTGCAATTCTGCTTCAGGCAAAGACACTTAAGAATCACTGCAACAGTCTCCTCCCCCAGAAGATCAGCAAGAACATCCAGCCAAGACCAAGTTCAGCAATCAATGAAAACTGTGGGACTCCAGAGCTAGGGGAAAGCAGCATATAGAATTCATGGTCTTTCAAAGTTAATTTTTGAATTTATTTTTTTCTTATTCTTTCCTCTAATTTTTCCTCTTTTCTATTCTAACTTTTTAAAAACTATTTTATCTTGTCAATGTCTTTTAAAAAATCTTTTAAAATTTTCATTGTTATAGTCATATTTTATCCCTTCATTGTATTTAACCTTATTTTATCTGTACATATAGGTTTTTTTTTTCATTAAAATTTTGGGATACAATTTCTTCTAATATATCAAAATATACCCTGAATCTACTGCATGGCTTTGTTCTAGTCTCCAGCCTGATCACATTATTTCCACTTTTTTTTTCAACAAACTTATCAGTTCCTCTTTAGAATGATTTTTAATTTCTACCTTTACAATCATACTCCATCCCTTCATCACGTTTACTCTTATTCGTGTATATATATTTTTCTTTCTTTAAAATTTTGGGATAGTCTCTAACAGACCAAAATACACCCAAAACCAAGTGGATGGCTCTGTTCAATACACCAGTCTAATATTATTGATACAGATATTATTTTTTCTTCCCCCCACCCCCCTTGCTTCTCTCCCAGTTTCAGGTCTCTTCTCATTTGGTTAGTGTATGTTTTTCCGGGGTTGTTACTACCCTTTAAATATTTTGTACTCTCATTAATCTGTCTTATCTGAATAAAATGACAAGGCAGAAAAACTAAAAAAAAAAAAAAAAAAGCAGTACCGATGGCTAGGGACCTAATCAATACGGACATTAGTAATATGTCAGAAGTAGAATTCAGAATGACAATTATCAAGGTGATAGCTGGGCTCAAAAAAAAAAGCATGGAATATATTAGAGAATCCCTTTCTGGAGAAATATACTGCCTATCTGGACCAATAAAAGCCCAATCTGGAGAAATAAAAGAACTAAAATCTGACCAAGCTGAAATCAAAAAAGCTATTAATGAGGTGCAGTAAAAAATGGAGGCTCTTACTGCTAGGATAAATGAGGCAGAAGACAGAATTAGTGATACAGAAGACCAAATGACAGAGAAAAAAGAAGCAGAGGTAAAGAGAGACAAACAACTACTGGACAATGAGGGGAGAATTTGAGAGATAAGTGGTACCATAAGATGAAACCATATTAGAATAATTGGGATCCCAGAAGAGAGAGAGGGACAGAAGGTATATTGGAGCAAATTATAGTAGAGAATTTCCCTAATTTGGTGAAGGGAACAAGCATCAAAATCCAGGAGGCACAGAGAACCACCCCCTCAAAATCAATAAAAATAGGTCCACACCCCATCATCTAATAGTGAAACTTAGAAGTCTTAGTGACAAAGAGAAAATGCTGAAAGCAGATCGGGAAAAAGAGGCCTGTAACATACATTGGTAGAAATATTAGACTGACAACAGACCTATCCACAGAGACCCGGCAGGCCAGAAAGGACTGGCATGATATATTCAGAGCATTAATGAGAAAAATATGCAGCCAAGAATACTATATCCAGCTAGGCTGTCATTGAAAATAGAAGGAGAGGTAAAAATCTTCCAGGACAAACAAAAACTAAAGGAATTGGCAAACACCAAGCCAGTACTACAGGAAATATTGAAAGGGGTCCTCCAAGCAAAGAGAGAGTCTAAAAGTAACAGACCAGAAAGGAACAGAGACAACATACAATAACAGTCACCTTACAGGCAATACAATGGCACTAAATTCATATCTTTCAATAGTTATCCTGAATGTAAATGGACTAAATGCCCCAATCAAATGATACAAGGTATCAGAATGGAAAAAGAAAAAAAAAACCGTCGACATACTGTCTACAAGAAACTCATTTTAGAGCCAGAGACACCTCCAGATTTAAAGTGAGGGGGTGGAAAACAATTTACAATGCTAATGGACATCAAAAGAAAGCTGGGATGACAATCCTTATATCAGATAAATTAGATTTTAAGCCAAACACTATAATAAGAGATGAGGAAGGACACTATATCATACTTAAAGGGTCTATCCAACTAGAAGATCTGACAATTTTAAATATCTATGCCCTTAACATGGGAGCAGCCAATTACACAAACCAATTAATAACAAAATCAAAGAAACACACTGACAATAATAATAATAGTAGGGAACTTTAACACCCTCCTTACTGAAATGGACAGACAATCTAGGCAAAAGATCAACAAGGAAGGATAG
This sequence comes from Ailurus styani, assembly GCA_002007465.1. Lineage (NCBI taxonomy): Eukaryota > Metazoa > Chordata > Mammalia > Carnivora > Ailuridae > Ailurus > Ailurus styani. Next base: position 414,714 of record LNAC01000371.1, on the reverse strand, counting down.
ACTTTTAATGACACCCTGGACCAGTTGGACATCACAAATTTATTCAGAAAATTCCATTCCAAAACATCAGAATACACATTCTTCTCTAGTGCACATAGAACATTTTCCAGAACAGATCACATCCTGGGCCACAAATCAGGTCTCAACCAGTACCAAAACACTGGGATCATTCCCTGCATATTTTCAGATCATAATGCCCTGAAATGAACTCAATCACAGGAGGAAAGTTGGAAAGAACTCAAATACACAGAGGGTAAAGAACATCCTACTAAAGAATGAATGGGCAACTGGGAAATTAAAGGAGAATTTAAAATTCATGGAAACAAATGAAAATGAAAACACAACTGTTCAAAATCTTTGGGACACAGCAAAAGCAGTAATGAGAGGAAAGTATATAGCAGGAGAGACCTTTCTCAAGAAACAAGAAAGGTCTCAATTATACAACCTAACCATACACCTATAGGAGCTGGAGAAAGAACAGCAAAGAAAGCCTACACCCAGCAGAAGAGAAATAATAAAGATCAGAGCAGAAATCAATGAAATAGAAAACAAAAGAACAGTAGAACAAATCAATGAATCTAGAAGCTGGTTCTTTGAAAGAATGTATAAGACTGATAAGCCCCTGACCAGACTTATCCAAAAGAAAAGAGAAAGTACTCAAATTAATAAAATCATGAATGAAAGAGGAGAGAACACAACCAAAACCAAAGAAATATAAACAATTATAAGAATATATTATGAGCAACCCTACACCAGCAAAGTTGACCATCTGGAAGAAATGGATGTATTCCTAGAGACAAACAAACTACCAAAACAGAACCAGGAAGAAATTGAAAACATGAATAGACCTATAACCAGTAAGGAGATTGAAACAGACATCAAAAATATCACAATAAACAAGAGCCCAGGGCCAGATTCTACCAAATACTGAAAGAATACCTATTCTCCTGAAACTCTTCCAAAAAATAATAGAAATGGAAGGAAAACTTCCAAACTCATTTTATGAGGCCAGCATTCCCTTGATCCCAAAACCAGACAAAGACCATATCAAAAAGGAGAATTACAGACCAATATCCTTGATGAACATGGATATAAGAATTCTCACCAAAATACTTGCCAATAGGATCCAAAAGTACATTAAAAATATTATTCACCATGAGAAAGTGGGATTTATTCCTGGTTTGCAAGGTTGGTTCAATATCTACAAATCAACATGATTCAATACATGAATAAAAGAAAGAGGAAGAAGCATATGATACTCTCAGTAGATGGTGAAAAAGCACTTGACAAATACAGCACCCTTTCTTGATCAAAACTCTTCACAGTGTAGGCATAGAGGGTACATACGTCAATATAATCAAAGCCAGCTACGAAAAACCTACAGCAAATATCATTCTAAATGGAGAAAAACTGAGAGCTTTTCCCCTAAAATCAGGAACACGGTAGGGCTGCCCACGATCACTGCTGCTATTCAACATAGTACCAAAAGTCCTAGCCTCAGCAATCAGACAACAAAAAGAAATAAAAGGCATCAAAGTCAGCAAAGAAGAAGTCAAACTCTCACTCTGCAGATGATATGATACTTTATGTGGAAAACCCAAAAGACTCCACACCAAAACTGCTAGAACTCATAAAGGAATTCAGTAAAGTGTCAGAATATAATATCAATGCACAGAAATCAGTTGGATTTCTATATACCAACAATACAGAAGAAAGAGAAATTAAGGAGTCAATTCCATTTACAATTGCACCCGAAACCATAAGATACCTAGGAATAAACCTAACCAAAGAGGCAAAGAATCTGTACTCAGAAAACTATAAAGTACTCATGAAAGAAATTGAGGAAGACACAAAGAAATGGAAAAACATTCCATGCTCATGGATTAGAAGAACAAATATTGTGAAAATGTCTATGCTACCTAGAGCAATCTACACATTTTAACACAATCCCCATCAAAATACCATCAGTTTTTTTTTCAAAGAAACAGAAAAATAATCCTAAAATTTATATGGAACCAGAAAAGATGCTGAAAAGCCAGAGGAATTTGAAAAAGAAAACCAAAGTTGGTGGCATCACAATTCCAGACTTCATGCTCTATTACAAAGCTGTAATCATCAAGACAGTATGGTACTGGTACAAAAACTGACACATAGATCAGTGGAACAGATTGGAGAGCCCAGAAATGGACCCTCAACTCTATGGTCAACTAATCTTTGACAAAGCAGGAAAGAACGTCCAATGAAAAAAGACAGCCTCTTCAGTGAATAGTGTTGGGAAAATTGGACAGCCACATGCAGAAGAATGACACTGGACCATTTCCTTACACCACACACAAAAATAGACTCAAAATGGATGAAAGACCTCACTGTGAGATAGGAATCCATCAAAATCCTTGAGGAGAACACAGCAGCAACCTCTTTGACCTCAGCCACAGCAACTTCTTTTTAAGCACATCACCAAAGGCAAGGGAAGTAAGGGCAAAAATGAACTATCGGGACTTCATCCAGATCAAAAGCTTCTGCACAGTAAAGGAAACAGTCAACAAAACCAAAAGACAACTGACAGAATGGGAGAAGATATTTGCAAATGACATATCAGATAAAGGGTTAGTATCCAAAATCTATAAAGAATTTATCAAACTCAACACCCATAGAACAAATAACCTAGCCAAGAAATGGGCAGAAGACATGAACAGACATTTATCCATAGAAAACATCCAAATGTCCAACAGACACATGAGAACGTGTTCAACATCACTTGGCCTCAGGGAAATACAAAGCAAAACCACAGTGAGATACCACTTCACACCAATCATAATGGCTAAAATTAACAAGTCAGAAAATGACTGATGTTGGCAAGGATGTGGAGAAAGGGGAACCCTCCTAGACTGTTGGTGGGAATGCAAGCTGGTATAGCCACTCTGGAAAATAATATGGAGGTTTCTCAAAAAGTTGAAAATAGAGCTACCCTACGACCCAGAAGTCACACTACTGGGTATTTACCCTAAAGAAACAAATGCAGTGATTTGCAGGGGCACGTGCTCCCAAATGTTTATAGCAGCAATGTCCGCAATGGCCAAACTATGGTAAGAACCTAGATGTCCATCAACAGATGAATGGATAAAGAATATGTGGTATATATACAGTGGTATACTATGCAGCCATTAAAAGAAATGAAATTTTGCCATTTGCAATGATGTGGATGGAACTAGAGGGCATTATGCTCAATGAAATAAGTCAATCAGAGAAAGACAATTATCGTATGATCTCTCTGGTATGAGGAATTTGAGGGGCAAGGGGAGAGATCATGGGAGGTAGGGAGGGAAAAAATGAAAGAAGATGGGATTGGGAAGGAGAAACCATAAGGGACTCTTACTCTCATGAAAGAAACTGATGGTTACTGGAGCATGGGAGGGTGGGGATAGGGTGGCTGAGTTATGGATATTGGGGGGTGTTAGTGCTATGGCAAGTGCTGTGAAATGTGTAAGCTTGATGATTCACAGACCTGTACCCCTGGGGCAAATTAAATAAATAAAAATTAATTTTGCTTAAAAGAACGACTAGTAAGACAGAAAAAGGATACTATATAATTATAAAGAGGATATAATAATTGTAAATACCTATGTGCTCAACATAGGAACATCCAAATACCTATAGCAACTTAACAGAAATACAGGATAAAATTGACAATAATATAATATAGTAGGGGACTCTGAGATCCCACTTTTATCAACAGATAGATCATCCAAATAGAAAATCAATAAGGGAACAGTGACTTTGAATGACACATTAGACCACATAGACTTAACATATAAATACAGAACATCCCATCCCAAAAAAGCTGAATACACATTCTTTTCAGGTAAACATGGGATGTTTTACAGGTCACATATTAGACTGAATAACAAGTCAATTTCAAAAAGATTGAAATCATATGATTCATCTTTTCCAATCATACCAATATGAAAATAAAAAACAGTCAAGAGAAAAAAAATCTAGAAAAAAGCACAAATACATAAAGGCTAATAACAGGCATCTAAACAATAAATGGGTCAACCAAAAAAAAAATCAAAGAGGAAATAAAAAAATACATGGAGACAAATGAAAATGAAAACACGTGGTCCAAAATCTTTGGGATGAAGAAAAAGCTGTTCAAAGAGGGAAGTTTATGGCAACACAAGCCTACCACAAGAAACAAGAAAAATCTCAAACCACTTAAACTTAAAGGCTCTACATAAAGAAGAACAAAGCCCAAACCAGTAGAAGAGGAAATAAAGATTAAAGCGAATTAAATGAAGTAGAGACAAACAAAAACAACAACAAAATGAACAGATTAATTAAACCAGGAGTTGGTTCATTGAAAGTGTCAACAAAATTGATAAATATTTAGTCGAACATCAGGAAAAAATGAGAGAGAACTCAAAATCAGAACTGGAGGAGACATACCAACCAACCAACACCAGAGAAGTACAAAGTATTAAAGTGAGTATTATGAGAAGTTATGTTTCAACAAGTTAGACAATCTAAAAGTAAAAATGAGTAAGTTTCTAGAAACATATAATCTGACAAGACTGAATCAGAAAGAAGCAGAAAATTTGAACATACCAATTGCTGGCAATAAAATTAAATCAGTAATCAAAAATACTCCCAAACGATAGTTCAAAACCAGATTGTCACAGGTGAATTTTGCCATTTCAAGAGTTAATACCTATTCTGTTAAGGAAATGGCAATGGGAAGGAAAGGAAATAGGAAAGGGAGGGAAATGAATGATGAAGGGAAGGGAATGGCAAAGGGAAGGAGATAGGAAAGGGGGAAAAGGAAAGAAAGGAAACAGGAAAAGGGGAAGGAAATAGGAAAGGGAAGGAAATGGTGAAGGGAAGGGATGGAAATGGTGAAAAGGAAATAGGAAAGGGAGAGAAAGGAAATAGGAAATGGTGAAGGAAAGGGAATGGCGAAGGGAAACAAAGGAACGATCCAATTCATTCTACAAGGCCAGCATTACCGTAGTGCCTAAACTAAATAAAGATATTACAAAAAAGGTAAACTACAGTCTAATACCTCTGATGAACATAGATGCAAAATCCTTAACAAAATACTAGAAAACCAAATGCAACAATAAGTTTTAAAAAAGTCAGTCACCAATATCAAGTAGGATTTATTTCAGGGATGCAAAAATGGCTCAACATTCATAAAAATCAATGTGATACATCATGTTAACAACATCACACTCATTTTTTCCCCTAAGATAACAAACAGGATAAGGATGTCCACTCTCAACACTTTATTCAACATAGTACTAGAAGTCATAGCCACACCAATCAGACAAGGAAGATTTTATTAATAAAGACAGCCACATCAGTAAAGAAGTAGTAGTAAAACTTTCATTATTTGCAGGTTATACTGTATATTAAAAAACATAAGATGCCTCCAAAAAGCTACTGGAAATAATGAGTGGAATTCATTAAGATCACAGGGTCCAAAAACAAGATTCGGAAATCTGTTGCATTTCTATACACTAATAAGAAAGTGGTAGGAAGAGAAATTAATAATCCCATTTACAATTGCACCAAAAAGAACAAATTACCTATGAATAACCTTAACCAAGGAAGTTAAAGACCTAGAACTCTGAAAACTTTAAAACATTACTGAAAGAAATTGAAGACACAGACAAATGGAAAGATATTCCATGCTCATGGATTGGTAGAAACAACATCATCAAAATGCCCATACTACCCAAAGCAATGTACAAATTACTGCTATCCCTATCAAAATACCAACATCATGTTTCACAAGCCTAAAACAAATAATCTTAAATTTTAAATTGTATGGAACCACAGAAGACCCCAAATAGCCCAGGCGATCTTGAGAAAGAAGAACTACATTGAGTCCCAGATCTCAAACTAAACTATAAAGCTAGAGTAATCAAAACAGTATGATCCCGGCCCAAAAATAGACACATAGAGCAATGGAAAACAATAGAGAGCCCAGAAATACACCCACAGTTATATGGTCAATAAATCTATGAAAAAAGAAACAAGAGTATACAATGGGGAAACAGTCTCTTCAACAAATGGTGCAGGGAAAACTAGACAACAACATGGAAAGAATGAAACTGGACCAATTTCTTACAACATACGGAAAAATAAACTCCAAATGGACTAAGGACCTAAATGTGAGATGTGAAACCCTAACAGACCTAGAACAGAGCTCAGGGAGTAATTTCTCTGACATCAGCTATACCAACATTTTTCTAGATACATCTCCTTAGTCAAGAGAAACAAAAGCAAAATTAAACAACTGGGACTACACCAAAATAAAAATCTTTTGCACAGTGATGGAAACCATTAACAAAACAAAAAGGCAAACTACTGAATGGGAGAACATATTTTCAAATGATGTATGTAATATGGCATAATATCTAAAATATGTTAAAAAAAAAAACCTTACATAACACCAAAAAAGAAACAATCCAACTAAAAAACGGACAGAGGATCTGAATAGTTATTTTTCCAAAGAAGACATACCCCCTGGGAGGAGGAGCAAGATGGCAAAGGAGTAGGAGACCGATTATCATCAGGTCACAAAAATTCCCCAGATAGTTATCAAACCATTCTGAACACTTACAAATTCTAGAGGAGACAAGAGAAAAAGAGCGGCAATTCTAGGAACAGAAAATCAACCACTTTCCAGAAGGTAGGATGAGCGGAGTAGTGAATCTGAAGTGTGGGGAAGATAGACCCTGGTGGGAGGGGCCGGCTCCCAGCAAGTGAGAGAGCAAAGGAGCACAAAATCAGAACTTTTAGAAGTCTGCTCCACTGAGGTATGTCATCCCAGAGGCTAAGCGGGCTGTGAACCCCTCACAGGGACTGTGTCATCTCAGGACCCACAGGGACACAAAAAGACCAGGGGTGTCTAAGAGTGACAGAGCTCCCAGGTATCAGAGAGGAGAAGCTGACTGGAGAGACAGAGCTGAGTTGAGAAGGTGTCTCTCAGCTCGGTGTTACCTTGGGACGTGATCCAAAGCAAACTTGGGCCACTGCTCTTCGAGCAGGCACCCCACAGGTGGCAGACCTGGAGAGAACCCCTCCTTCCTCCTCCGGGAAGAGTGGTGAGGAAGCAGCTGCAGGAATCTGCTGGGTTTGGTGATTCTAAACAGGGCCACAGGCCAGAGATAGAAATGCTCAGTCACAGGCTGGGTGAGCTTGGAGTGCGGCAAATGACCAGGGAGACGGGAGGGACTGACTGCTCTTCTCTGAGGATGCACTGAGGAGTGAGGTCCCAAGCTCTTGTCTCCTCCAGGTCGGAGACTGGGAGGCCGTCATTTTCATTCCTGTCCTCCAAAGCTGTACAGAAAGCATTCAGGGAACAAAAGCTCCTGAGAACAAACCCGAGCTGATTACTTAGCCTGACCCCTGGTGAGGGCAGTGCAATTCCACCTTGGGCAAAGACACTTGAGAATCACAGGAACAGGTCCTTTTCCCAGAAGATCAGCAAAAGCATCCAGCCAAGACAAGTTCACAGATGACTGAGAACTGTGGAACTCCAGAGCTAGGGGAAAGCCACACAGACAATTCATGGCTTTTTACCCATGATTCATTAGTAATTCAAAGTTAAATTCTTTGAATTTTAATTTTTTTCTTACTCTTATCTTTTAAATTTTTTTCCCTAACTTTTTTTTAACTATTATACCTTATCAACACTTTTTAATTTTTTTAAATTTTCATTGTTATACTCATATTTTATCCCTTCATTGTATTTAACGTTATTTTTTTGTATACATATAAGGTCTGTTCAATTCACCAGTCTAATAGATATAGAGATAGAGACAGAGAGAGATATAGAGATAGAGATAGTCAGAGACAGAGGTAAATATAGAAACAGAAATACATAATATGATACAGATATAGGGTTTTGTTTTATTTTTTAATTTTTGTTTTGTTTTGTTTTTTGGTCTTTTCCCTCTTTTTTCTACGCCCAGGTCCAGGTCTCTTATGATTAGGTTAGTGTATTTTTCTCTGTGGTCATTGCTACCCTTTAGTATTTTGTTCTCTCATCCATCTATACTTATCTGCATAAAACGACAAGGCGGAAAAAATCAACACACACAAAAAAAGAACAAGATGCAGTAATGATGGCTAGGGACCTAATCAATGTGGACATTAGTAATATGACAGAATTAGAGTTCAGAATGGCGAATATTAAGATGCTGGCTGGGCTTGAAAAAAGCAAGGAAGATAACAGAGAATCCATCTCTAGAGAAATAAAAACCCTTTCTGGAGAAATAAAAGAACAAAAATCTAACCAAGCTGAAATCAAAAAAGTTATTAATGAGATACAATAATACAGTAAGAAATGGAGGATCTTACTGCTAGGATAAGTGAGGCAGAAGACAGAATTAGTGATATAGAAGACAAAATAACAGAATAAAGAAGTGGAGGAAAAGAGAAACAAACAACTACTGGACCATGAAGGGAGAATTTGAGAGATAAGTGATAACATAAGACAAAACAATATTAGAATAATTGGGAACCCAGAAAAAGAAGACGGGAGGGGGGCAGAAGGTATATTAGAGCAAATACTAGTACAGAATTTCCCTAATTTGGTGAAGAGAAAATCATCAAAATCCAGGAGGCACAGAGAACCACCCCTCAAAATCAATAAAAATAGGTCCACACCCCGTCATCTAGGAGTAAAACTTACAAGTCTTAGTGACAAAGAGAAAATCCTAAAAGCAGCTTGGGACAAGAGGTCTATAACATACAATGATAGAAATATTAGACTGACAACAGACCTATCCACAGAGACCCAGCAGGCCAGAAAGAACTGGCATGATATGTTCAGAGCACTAATTGAGAAAAATATGCAGCCAAGAACTATATCCAGATAGGCTGTCATTGAAAATAGAAGGAGAGATAAAAAGCGTCCAGGACAAACAAAAACTAAAGGAACTGGCAAACACCAAGCCAGCCCTAGAGGAATACTGAAGGGGCCCTCTAAGCAAAGAGAACCGAAAAGAAACATAGACCAGAAAGGAAGAGACACAAGATACACTAACAATCACCTTACAGGCAATACAATGGCTCTAAATTCATATCTTTCAATTGTTACCCTGAATGTAAATGGGACTAAATGACCCAATAAAAGACACAGGGTATCAGAATGGATAAAATAAAACAAGACCCATCAATATGCTATCTACAAAAAACTCATTTTACATGCAAAGACGACACCTCCAGATTTAAAGTGAGGGGGTGGAAAACAATTTACCATGCCAATGGACAGCAAAAGAAAGCTGGAGTGGCAATCCTTATATCAGATAAATTAATTTTAAGCCAAAGAATATCGTAAGAGATGAGGAAGGACACTATATCATACTTAAAGGACCTGTCCAACAAGAAGATCTAACAATTTTAAATATCTATGACCCTAACATGGGAGCAGCCAATTATATAAACCAGTTAATAACAAAATCAAAGAAACACATTGACAATAATACAATAATAGTAGGGGACATTAACAACCCCCTTACTGAAATGGAAAGATCATCTAAACAAAATATCAACAAGGAAAGAAAGACTTTAAATGACACCCTGGACCAGTTGGACATCACAAATATACATGGAACATTCCATTCCAAAACAACAGAGTACATATTCTTTTCTAGTGCACGTGAAACATTCTCCAGAATAGACCACATTCTGGGTCACAAATCAGGTCTCAACCAGTACCAAAAGATTGGGATCATTCCCTGCATATTTTCAGATCATAATGCTCTGAAACTAGAACTCAATCACAAGAGGAAAGTTGGAAAGAACTCTAATACATGGAGGCTAAAGAATATCCTACAAAAGAATGAATGGATCAACCAGGAAATTAAAGAAGAATTTT